>WUQG02280609.1:0-19728 GCA_011317285.2 Androctonus mauritanicus | reverse complement strand
TGAAGATGGGGTTCAACGGGCCGGGCCCGGACCCCTCTTGAAAACTGGAGATGTGGGACCCAAATTTGAACCCGGATCCTCCAGGGTGATAAGCGTAGCTTTATCACGTGGCCATCCGGCAGAATTAAATTGCGTTGGGCTGGAACCATTGTCCAATTAATGTGAGTCAAAACTTTAGGAAAAATTTACAAATAAAGATGATTAAAATTACTTTTTCATGTGAAATAATTAATCCAGAGCACTCCAGATCTCTATTTTATACAGTCAATGAATAGTAAAAAACCAATCTTAACTAAAGTTTGTTTAAAGATAATTATTACGTTAAGCTTTACGGATCTGTAGCGGAAATATTTCTAGAATGGATTAAACTAATTATTGTAATATTAGAAATTATGCTTCGATTCAGTTCATAGACCAACATAATAATTAAATATAGGAAGGAAATATTTATGAGATATTGAATCATTAATTATTATTCATTAATGAATATTTTTACAATTTATAAAAATTTAATATCAAATTTTTCACAGTTTACTTATCCCCTACTCTACATAGATTTATTTTATTTGAATCTTAATGTCTCATACTACGTTTGGTATCTTTTTTTGCAAAACTACCTATAAAAACGTTCGACAATACTAACAAGTAAGATTAAACATAAAAGAAAGATAATCTGATAGATTATCAAAAAACAGAGCGTATATAGTACAATTTTATAGTATTTTTTATGTATATTTTATTTCAGATTTTAAATTATCCAGGTTTTATTGATTTAAAAAAAAAATCTTTTTGGCTTAAAGTAAATCGATATTTAGGAGTTAAAAAGCATTTTTAGACATTCTGTTATTTTATATAGATGTGCTTTAATGTTTTAATTTTTAAATTATATATATAATGATATATAAGGTGTTTAATGATAATTTGTTGTTATAAATAATAAAAAAAAAATGATTAGAATCTGTTTTATTTTGTGTGTAAAAAATATAACTATACTTGCCTAACTCTGAGAGTACATCGAACATTGACAAACGTTTGGATTAGAGTCATCTTCCTCTAACACTCCTCTAAAGGACTTATTCTTTATGTGCCTTATCTACATAATAAAGTATCGGTAGTCTCTCTTGCTTTTATTTACTATACATTAACTGCATTGAAATATTTCTTTTTGTGCATTTTTTAAGATTAAATAGAATAGATTCGTTTTAATAATAGATAATAGATCTAATATAATAGATTCGTTCTAATTATTTATTAAACATTTTTTTATTTTTATTTTTAAAAATCAAAAACAAGATATCATATATCACATAGAACTAACATATTTGGAATTTATACTGTATACTGAATTTTAAGAAATAATAGTAATTTATTTATAATAAATCACACAAAATTTAATATATTCAATAAAGATATATTTTTGCTTTTATCCGTTTTTAATATACAATATTTTTTGAATCGATAGAGGAGTGAAAAAATATACATTTTTCTCTCCTTACGAAAATCGCTAAAAAATTCTATAATGGTTAATTATTGATTAAAGCATTAAAGGATAACTTAAAGCAAAGTAGACTGTTTAAAAATTCCTTTTTATCCCGATATCATGATTTGAATATATTTATTACCTATAAATAATACGTATAAAATATAAATAAATAAGATAATTAAAAAATATTTTGTTGAAAAGACATTTTAGTAAAGAATTGTAAACCTAGTCAAATTGTTATAAATTATTTTTTCTCGCAATAAAAGTCGAAACAAAAAAAAAAAAATGAACAGATTAATTTTTAATCGCTAAAAGTGAACGAATGCATTTTTATTTACTTCACTGTCAAAAAATATGATTTACAATATTTTATAAATTATTCTTTCTTTCTTCCTATCAAACAACGAAAATATAATATGAAGAAGAAGCAAGCGATAAACAAATTTGTTTATTAAAAACTTATTTACAAAAAACATCAATTTTAAATTTATGTTGTTATTAAATTTTTCCAAAATTATAAATGACATTTCAGATGCAAATATTATAAAAGTATTCTTACATTTTTGGCTCCTTGTGCCAAAATCCACTCTTTCGACAGTCTATATCCAGTTTCCAAAGAACGTTCCACATAAATTCTTGTTATTATTTCCATTTTTAGTTTGATATCTATGTAAACATATATAAATGATAAGTAATATTAATATTATAAGTATTTTCAAATTTTTCTATGTATTTAGTTTATTTGTTTTCCTGTCTATATGAATGTTTCATTTTTTCAAATATCTTGTACACGAATAACATTTATTGTGATATTTATTTCAGGATTTATAAATAATAAAAAGATGAAATATGATTTTAAATAAACTCTCCATTGTTAAAGCCATCTATTCTCTAAAATAAACTATAGAGCCACTATTCTATATAATATTGCTAGTAGTAAATAGTTTATTATAATGCAATATATGACTATCTTATAAATAATATATTTTTAATGATAAATATTGTATTGTACTGCAGCTATAAAAATTTGAATGAAATATATTTTAACAATATCGGAACAAATCGATTAGAGAAAAAATAAAAAAATTTCACAACCTAGAACTTTAAACTGTATTAAACTTGTAAAATAAAACTGAAGGCATCACTATTAAATAGTTTTCTTCAGTTTTTTTGCAAATTATAGTTTAAATATCCCAATTATTGCAATTATTATTATTTTTTTCTTCAGAATATTCTAATTAAAAATGCATACATAATTATTTTGCATACATAATGTTTCAAGATTTTCAATTTACATTAAATTTATGCAATTTATTTTTCGAAATGTATACATAAATTTTCATTAAATTTATGTATTTTTTCATTAAATTTTTGTATTTTTTTCGAAAAAAAAATATATATATAAATTTAACGAAAATTTATATAACTTATGTATTTAAATTTCTGTAGAAATTTCTTAAATTGTTATAGCCGTAAAATTCTGTAACTTAAATTTAAGCATTCGTTAAAGCTAGAAAGTTTACTTTGCATTCTGATCTGACTGAGTAATTCTAAATTCTAGTAAAATGTTAAGTATAAGTTATAATAGAGTCAAGAATCTTATAAGAATTTTTGGCAGATGAGTTATCAATGCTGGAATTTAGGACGGCGTACAAATTAGACAATGAACCATTTTTATCTAATGAAAAATATCCGCTCTGATTTTTCTGTAACGGAAGTTATATATATGTATATAAAACATTTAGCGATCAATCTCAGAATGATATAAACCAAGTAACATCGCTTACATAACAAAAATTGTTGTGAAATGGTAATTTCAAAAAAAAAAAAAAAAAATATATATATATATATATATATATATAGAAAAGAAAATATGATCTACATAAAAGCAAATCAATCTCGCTGATTCTGAATCTATATAATTTCCATTGGAATCGATTTTACAGTATTTTGGATAGAAACAAACTTTTTGTTAAATGAATTCCTTTATGGATCGATACCAGAATACTGTATTTCGTTTATGAACCACTCCCGGTATGATATAAATTTATCACTTGAAAATAGATAAGTATATTTAACTGAAATACTGCATATATTTTTTTTCTGAGAAAGGCAGCCTTCGAAGTCGCCATAATCTTAGCTGTATTTTTAGTTATATATTTTCTCAATTGTGTTGCAAAATTATTTTAGTAATATTGCATCCAACATTAATTTATGTAATCTTTTTTTTCTTCTTCTGTAATGAGTACATTTATATATACCTGTATCCCAAACTGATTTATCTATATAACTGATTTTCAGATCGTTTTGTCTAAATAATAGATATTATAAATAAATTCTCTTTAGAAATTTATATAAATTAATACAGAGATTATTTATCAACTGATGAAAAAATTTTAATTTTTTTTAATTTTATATTACGAAAGAAATTTAATTTATATTCTAAATCTTTATCATACAATTAAAATAAATTATTGTTTTTTTTATATATTTTAACTTTATCCACAAATATCAATAGCAAGTAAATTTTATTAAAAAATATTCAACGAAATAATTATTTATAAGAAATTATAAATAATTGACGATGTACTCACTGTCAGTTACGTCATTAAAAATGAAAAACAACATACTGTAATTGTTAATTAATGAAAACAATTTGTTTGATGGACAAAAGTCTTTTAACACTATGTGAGAAAATAATAAAAAAAGGATCTTGGAGATGAAAAAGTTAGGAAGTTAGAAAACACTGATCAAATATTCCATTAGTTTGTACCTAGATTATATAGACATAATTATCATTATTTATTAGATTTATACTGAACTTTGCTACAACGCGTACATTTTACTTTATTTTTGAATAACAGTATCGATTTAAGCAAATTATATAAAAGTAAAACTTCAAACATTTCATAACACTGTACTGTATAAGTGATTTCCATGCTTTTGATCAATCAACGAATGGAAAATCTTCAATGTCAACTTCATTTAAATCCATTTCTAACAAGTAAATTTGTTATTTTATTCAGTAATAACTTACAATGATATATACTATGCTGCCAAACGTGATGGGATATCCCTAAAAAAAAACTGGTCTTCATCCATCACATATGCGTGACTTCTACAGTTATTACGACGTTATAACGTGAAAAAATATCTGTAAGAAGAGAATTAACAGTGTTTGAAATGAGAATGATAGTAGATGTCATATTACGAAGATGTTACGTGCTATTGCAGTGAAATTAAACATTGCCACATTGGCAAATCAGCAATCGGCAATGTTGTGAAAAAATGGAAAATTACAAAGAGTAGAAACTCAAGCTATGCTCAAATAAATAACCAATACTGACTGACAGAGGCGACGAATGTTATGAATCGCGTCAATAGATCCTCCAAAACATAACTTTGGATTTGCAAGTGTCCATTAGCAGCACTATCAAGATGTCCACTATATATGCTGCATTCCATGAATATTCACGGAAGAGTTGTAGCACATAAACCACTGATAACGGTGATCAATGCATGTCACCAACTGGAATTGGCCAAGATCTACAGAAATTGGATGATGGAACAATTAAAAAATGTTCTATGGAGTGATAAGTCACTTTACACGCTCCATTCATTAAATGAACATGTTTGAGTATGGAGAATACTTGGAGAGCGATTCTTACCGACAGGTATCATACCAATCGTCAAGTTTGGAAGTTGACTAGAGATGTTTTTCATTGCTGAAATTGTTGATGCCTGTGTTGTGGAAAAAAGAATGGGGCGGCCTACCTTGTTATGCTGGACAAATCATTATGACGCTATTATGGTAATAGTCCTTATATTTTCTAACTTGACAATGCCTTTTTCATAAAGCATAGTATTGCAATTACATCATTTTGAAGAGAATAACATAAAACATTACCATAGTCAGTACACAGGCCAAAGGCCAAATCATTTATGGGATGAGCTGGAGGGCAGACTTCGATTAAAATCACGACAGCCATCGTTTGTAAAGGAATTTTCTAATGCTTACAGAAGGAGCTAAAGGTAGGCCTACATCTTATTAATTTCTGTTAATAAGTCATATTTTCTCTATAACAATGGGGTATCCCATCGCTTTTAATAGTATAAGTTAATATAGTATTAAAAAAAGCATAGCAGGCATACAAAATATTAATATTTAATATCTTACTCCAATACAAGATTTATGAGTAATAAACTGAAGAAAACTGCAAGGAAACTGTCAAAATACTCTTATGGACTCTTGTTTTTACTGTTAGTATAAATATTATAAATCTGACAGAGTTTGAATTTTTGATATATCAAAACATAACATACATCCAAAGAAAACTACTATATAAAGCTCACTGTATCTAGCTTTAATTTGCCGTTTAAGTCTCATATTTATAAAATATATAATGATATGATTCTTTCTCTGTATTCAGTAACATGTACAAATTTCACAGGCAGTTTTCTTAAAACTAGGATTGTTCCCAAAAAAATTGCTTTAAAATTTTTATATTTATAGTGGTTCAGAATTTTAATCTCTTATTTAATATATGAGAACTTAGTTTCATCTTGTATGTGACCGATAAGTTATACGGTTACTATAATTTTCGTTGGTACATTATAGGAAAAGTAATTTAATATTTTTAAAATGAAATAAATTCCAATATCTAATTAATAAAAAAACAATAAACTTATTTAAGTTCGTATTTATATTTTTTCCAGACTTTTAGTTTTTAAAATTTTAATAATATTGATCTTTTTGTTCTGAAGCAACTTTATCCATTACAAAGATAGAACTATCCGTGTTGCTGAACTGGTGAATGAAGAAAAAACACGTTTGTTTATTCTTAAAAAATTCTTCAGTTTTGTTGTTTTAATATATATAGTAATTCTACTAAAAAAAAAGCAAACAAAACTTTTTGCGTATTATTAATCTACTCCATTCTGATGCAATACTTCTTTTTAAAAAAATGGTTAAAAAATGATTTTTTTTTTTTTTTCAATATTATAAGAAAGTATAAAATTTAAAATACAATAGGAAAAGGGAAAAATACACTATAAAATCCCTCTAGTGTAACATATATCCATATAGATACTTCCAACTATATTTAACTGTCGTTTAAATCTTTTTTTTTTTTTTTTTTGCATATCAATTTTTTCGAATTTCGAAATTTTCCAAACTAGAATAAAAACTTTTCTTGGTCTCTACATATATTTTCTTACTAAGATTCTTCAATAAAGAATATTTTTTTTTTTTTTTTAAAGAATACATTAAATATCTTTTTTTTAAACGAAAAATGTAAAATTTACTAATATTATAATTTATAATTTTGTAAAACTTATTTAATCTATAAAAAAAATTAAGATGAATAACTGTAGCTACTTCTAAAATATGTTTTTTTTTTTTTTTTTTTTTTGTAATATAACAAATACATTAAGAAATAAAAATAATGTTTAACAAACTATTTTAAAAATAAATAAATTTTTATTTTATTTTCTATTGAAATCGTTACTATATTTTCTCTTAAAAGATTACCAATTGTGTATAAATGTGTATAGGTGGTTATATGTATAAATGTGTATAGGTGGTTATATGTATAGGTGGTTGTGTGTATAGGTGGGTGTGTGCATAGGTGGGTGTGTGCATAGGTGGGTGTGTGCATAGGTGAGTGTGTGCATAGGTGGGTGTGTGCATAGGTGGGTGTGTGTATAGGTGGTTGTGTGTATAGGTGGTTGTATGTATAGGTGGGTGTGTGTGTGTGTTTGTTTGTTTGTTTCACAAATAAAAATTAAATTAAGACCTAGGAATTAATTAAAAATTCAATTCATATCCAACAATAATATTCAAAATATTTTAATTATTTACATAAAATTTACTTTTTTTTTCGGAAGAAAATCTATATTCATGAATAACAATTTCTTATTATTTAATTTTCAGATTTACTTCAGTTATATAACAAATAACAGAGACTCCTACGATCAAATATGATTCAATTAATCATAAATATAAAAATTATTATTCTTATTTTTCTCTGTAGAATTAATCTATTTATTTTAGCAATAATTATCAAAATGTCCATTTATTAAATTATTTTAAACAGAAGTCTTTAATTGACAGGAAACTGAAAAAAAAAATCAAATATCCCTTAAAAGAAATGTAAAATAACGTATAATGTACTATATTTATTTATTTATTTATGCAGTAGATTACAATTTGCTTCAGGTATTCTAAATATTTTATGTGGTTCTTTATTTATTTAAAATGTATCATTCGATTTTAATAATTAATCAAAAATTAATTAATTAAATCATATTGAAATAATTCTCTAAAAAATTCTATTAAACGTTACACAATTCTATAATTAAAAATTTTATTTTTTTAAGGAATAACTCCATATAAATATTTCAAATTACAAAATGACTATTTAAAAATTAACTATGTTTATTTAAACAATTTGTTTTTTTAATTAAAATCTTCGTATCGCTCAATATTTTACATATCAAAAAAATAAGAATAAAAAATAATGTTTGCGTTCAAAAATCTTTTATTTTTTTTTAATAATAAATAATCATTTAAAAATATTGTTAAATTAATATACAGTAATATTAAGCCAATCTATAAATTAATAAAAAAAAAAATAAGAGGATAAATTGTTTTGTCGAAAAATTTAAAAATAATGATTGCAGTAAATATCGAGACAGAATTAATTTAATTAACTTAATTTTATTTTATTTTATTTTTTTTTTTTGCTTTAAAGATGCATTAAAATTAATTAAACATGTTTATAATTTTTAAAAATTTTTAAATATTTAATACAAATTTCGTAAATATAATAAATTTTACAACACAAAAGAGAAACTTACGTGAAATGTTTTCTAAGTTGCGTACGAAATGGGAGAGGGGGAAATATTAATTAAATTTTTACAGCAAAGCTTTGAACTTTTACTATTAAAATATTTATTTAAATTACGAAAAATATTTTAATTATTTAACTCTATCTTCAGAAAAATTTTCTATATTATCGTATAGAAATTTATTATCTCTTTAAATCTACTTAAAATAAGATGAGAAAGAAAAATCACTTTTAAAAGGATAGAGACGGACATTAAATTTCTGTCAGTCAAAACACATTTTCATATTATCTTAATTACCATAAAATTAGTCGAGAGTAGAGAAAATCAAACTAATAAATCAAATGAAGACAAGCAGACACCAACCAGATTTTTATAGTAGAACTTAAGCATGAGAAGATAATAAGCCAATATTCATTAAATGTGGGACCCGTGTAGAAAATCTCAAGTCAATAAAACGAACATCCGCTATCTAAATTACAAATGAATGAACAGATTTAAAGAGCACATAAGGTTTATCGATTGCTCGACACAAAATTAAAAAGCTAAGAAGGTTTAAGTCGAGATTCTTGGTTAGATAGAAGTCTATCCCTTATACAAACTAATTGAACAGAATCACGCATTGAATTTCATTAAAGTTTTAAAATCAGTAAATCATTGAAATTATTAAGAGCTTACATTATCATTTTTATAAAACTTCCATTTATCTTTTTTTTTTTTCTTTTTCTTTCCAGTCTTGTTAATATTCTTAAATTCTCTAGAAGTACAAAGCCTTGTTAGATCACAGTTTATCCCTTTCTTGAATAATTTTTTAATGCGGTGAATTTTCAATTAAATTTGGTATTAAAAGCGACTCAATTTGCATCATAACATTTTTAAATTTATTTTTCTGTAGTTTTATTTTGTAAAGTGATGAAAAATAGCTTTGTTTTGTTTTTTATTTTTTTTTTATTCTCAGAGTTTGAAATTATATAATTTTTCTATCTTCTGGCTACTGGCCAATGAAGTAACACACACACACACACACACACACACACACACACACAAAAAAAAATTCTGATATACTAATAACGATATCATTCACTTTTTTACATTTGTAGATCAATAATTTTTTTTTTATTTAAAAAAAAAGGATGATTATTTTGTGTTACAAATAATAGGATACGAGTTTTGAACATAGTTTTACTTCTTTCATAAAAATCATTTTTCTTATTTTAAATAATAATAACACCAAAAAAAAAAAATTTTCATCAAGCATACTGATGAAAGGGAATGGGATAATCTAGCTACAAGAAATGAGATTTTAATCTCATAGTTACATATAATTTTTCGCAAAACGAATATTAAATATTTTCCACTTTTACTCGAACATGCTCGAATAAGTTTCTGAACAATTATATTCTTATTAATGAAGACACGAATAATTGTTTTTTTTTTTTTTTTGCATCAGAAACAATGTTTCTAAAAACATTATTTTATATACATTTTTTCTTTTTATAAGATATGTATCTTACAAATTTTAAATCAATTTATTTATGTCTAAATAAATAAAAATAAATCCAACAGAATATTACATTTCCATATATAAAACAGTACAAATCTGTATTATAAATAAATAAATAAAAAAATACTTAAGTACTACTTAATGGATGATAAGAAAAATTTTTTTTATCGTCCACTTTATTAAGATGATAAACATTTTAATTCGTTAAAATTATTTTACAGTTAAAACATTTTCAATTAAAATAATATTATATATAATAAATAAGCGAATAATGATATTCAGAATACGTTCTATAATAAAGTTAGCGTAACAGCTAAACATAAATTACCAGTTTCATTATTTATACAATAACTAGGTAGATTTATATCATAATATTTTTACTATTAATTAATAATGAAGCAATTCAATTTAACTTTTGTTTATTTTTTGATAAACTACAAATTTTGTTTGACCCCATAAATATTCTGTTATCTATGCAATTTAGTTCTATGTTATCAGATTATTGTTTAACTCTTTATCTTTATAAGATAAAGAATTATCTTTTCCTTTTCTTTTCTTTTTTTTTTTTTTTACAAAGAAAAATTAACGACTTCACAAGTCGAGTTATTATTTTCTTATTTAATTTATTTTCTAGAGTCAATTTATATTGATTAACACGCTCTGTTACAGTACTTATTATTCAAACAGATGTAATTATATTGTATTCAAAACAGTTAACAAATGAAAAATGTCATTGTTAAACAATAATAATAATCATTATTATAATGCAAATTGGAATTTCTTGTATATTATTCATAAGAAAAATATAATTGTTAGTTATTATTAAGTGAAGTAGTATCTGATTTAAAAAAATACTGTATACAATATTTAATTGTTTAATGGAAACATCGTAACAATAGCAATACGATTATTATTATTCATAATAAACAATGAGAAGAAGTTTTATTAAACGTAAAATAATAGAATGTTTTCAAAATTGTTTAACGATCTCAAATTTTCAGATTTATTTTTATGTTTAAATTGGCGTACGTCCCGTCATTAAAATAATAAAAGATGCTAGTAGTCAACTAGTTTAACTCGACCAATTTAATATTTACTTAAATTTTCAATTTAAAAATATATTTTTTTCTTTTTTATTATCTAGACTGTATCCTTCATTTATTCTATAACAGATGTATTAGAGACTAATGGTTAAAAAGTCCTCTACCTTAAGTAATCTATTATCTGTTATCCATTATATTCTGTATCTCTTCCGTAACTAAATACCAATATTTTGAAGGAAAAAATAAAAAATAAAAAAATAAGAAAAGAGATAGGTTTACTTTATCCTTATCTGTACAGCATTTTTTTCGCTATTGAATTAGTTATGTTACTTTTTATCTGTGTGTTTCTTTTCATCATTTTCTGGATTCTATTGAACTAAAACCATTCATTTCTTGCATTTGTACTCAGGTTCATATTGAAGATAAAGTTTAGCGGGACAGTCGAGTAGAAAATTCATTTAAAATTGAATAGAAAAAAAAAGAGAATAATAGAGTATATGATGAATCTAGGAAAAAGTTTTTTTAAAACTTTTTTTTAAAAATTTTCACGACAAGATGCAGAGATGGATTTTTATCTCTAGAGTGAAACATGTGTTCTGATAACAAGAATAAATTTTTAAATATTTTGACACAGTTACATTTTAGATAAGAACTTACATTTAAAAAAATATATATTATATATATATATATATATAAATGCTATATATAAATATACATATTCTAAATTTATATACAGTATATACGTTTCAGCCTTTTAAATTTTTTTAAATTTTTTTTTATTATTTGAGCGATAAATAAATTTAATCTAAATATTCGTAAACAACATATTTACTTGATGTTTACGTGATCTACAGTAAAGTTCTTTAAAATAATAATAAAAAAAAAACTATAAAATATTCAGATATCATTGTGCATTAGATTATTTTAATAATTAAATATTTCGAGTTTTCTAAACTCATGTTTTGCAATAAAAAAAATAATAATTTTTTTGAAAAACTTACATAAAATATACTAACTCACGTTTTTTTTTTATTTTTTCATTTTTAATTTATAAAAATTCCCATTCTACTGTACTTCCGAATTCCAGAATATTTCTGCATTTTAAAGAATTTTTCGTCAATAAAAAATTCTTGTGAGTTGATGAAAATTCATAAGAATTTTCGATAATATAAGAAAAGAAGCTCTATTTAGCCATATTTTAATTTTTTTTTTTTTTTAACTTATAAATACTAATACATTATATTAAAACATCGGAAAATTTTATTTTTTCGTATTTTATTTAATCTTACATATATTCCTATGGGAAAACAGATTTGTTACTGTACTAGGGCAGTACATTAGATTAGTTTGTAATATATCCTGCATGATGGCCAAGGTTATCCATTTTTAATAAGGAATGCCGTTAATAAATGATAAGCTTGTCCCATAGTTTTATAGTAAGTCTATAAAGTGATTAATAACCATATTAGTCTGATTACCTTACTAAAAAAAAAAGAAAAATGAAAAGCAACAATTTAATCCTTGTTATATCTATAAATAAGAAATTAAAAAAAAAAAAAAATCTGCTTTAAAAATTAAGAAAAAATACTATATTACTAGAAGATTATTACTTTAATAAATCTGACATACAAATTTATTTAATGTATAAAAGATTACAAAATTATTATAAATAAAACTTTTAAAATTCGATTATTTTAATATATTTGTTATATTTATTTAAAAAGTAAAATTATGCGAAGTATATTTTAAACTGTAAATTAAGTTTAACATATTATACTACATTAGTTATGAGCGTAGTGCCTGGAAAACTGGTAATTTTTTTTTTTTTATTTAATTACATATTTTTAAATAATGACAAATTTTCTTTTTTTTTTATTTTCAACTTAAATTTAAAAACTCTGATAATTTGATTATAAGACGTCTTATTCTTTTAAATAAAAATCCTGTAAATAAGTTTACATTACTTAAAATTCAGCTCATCATATTTTTGTTGAAATGGTTTCTGTACCTTAATCATGTTTCCCACATTATTTTCGTGCCATCTCACAGGTTCACCTCACTAAGCTTTTCATGTCATTACATCAAGCCTACTCTATTTTCGTGTCACTACACCGGGTTTACTCTTTTCGTGTAGCTACATAGTTACCTTTTGTTTTCACAAAAATAAGTTTCTGTGGCGACTGTGCTCTCTTTGTTTTTTTACATAAAAGCATGCTATATCATTAAGTTAAAACATATTTTTTTACTTTGTTCTAATTATGATTATGACATATTTCTACAGGCTACAGCTTTTCGTATTTTAAAAATGTGTTTACGTGCCTTAAAAGCACGGTAGTTAATACTTTTCATCAATTTTTTAACGCCTTGCAAAATTTATTAAGCTGGAAATAAACTGTTAACTTGTTATATATAAAATATATATATATATAATGTATTAAATAAAAAGTGTAGGAGAAATTTTGTTTTTATAAATTAATCGCTCTACAGTGATAATTAATCAAAGCTAAAAAATATGTTGTAGAGACATCGATCCTTTTTATTATTAATTAATCGATACGGTCTTAGATCTAAGGCAAGAATCGATTTTGATTAGAGTGGGTGGTGGCTACGCTTTTGTCTGCATTAAGCCATGAGTAAGTTACTACTTCATTTCCTTGACAACAGAAGGGAAAATAAGCTAGTTATATAATCTCCGGTCGCAAATCGATATATCGTCCGTGCGAGAAACGATGTTTATCTCTTATAGAAATGATAGACGAGTGGATAACGAGGAAACGAAAATTCTTTCCACCCTTCTTAATATTGGTTTTTGTCAAAGATAAGAAGGAAAAAAAAAAAAACAAACTATAAGCGGGGTTTTGTTAGATCCGATCTTTTATTTGATGACTAAATTTCGAAAAGTTTTGAGAATTCCGAAAACGTTGAAGTTATTTAATTTATTAATTCAAACTACTATATATATATATATTTTTTTTCTGTTTCTTTTTGAAACCAAGATAAATTATCGATTCGGTTGAAAATATGAAAAAAATAAAAAATAAAATATTTTATGAGAAATCTCAGTAAAAATATTCGAGAGAACATAAGAAAATTTTTCTTAAGTTTCATCTTTTTAATTATTTTTTTATTTTAATCTAACTTTATAAAAAAAATGAATTGGTGTATTGGATTGTTAGGAAAAAGAAAAATCCAACAACATATGAAAGGAAGATAAATTCGATTTTGTTTAAATATTTTGTTATAAATGACATTTAAAGATTATGCACAGCAAAAATTTTATTTACTCCTATTATTGGTAACGAAATCATACAAGAATGCCAAGAGCAATACAAAAAATAAAAATAATATGAATCTATTATAAGTTTAAAGACAAATTATAAGAGAATCCCCCCCTCACTCTTTTAAATATTATAATTGATCTGAAAATGATAAAAACATAAATAAAAAATTGTTATTAATTAATGAATGTTTTGAATATTTAAATTATCACCGGAATTATAACACTGTAGAAAGAAATAATTAAAAATAAAAGCACTAATATTACTTCTTAATGTGCCTGTTTTAGTGTATAAAATATAATAATAATTTTATTATTTATAGAAAAAAAAAAAAAGATTGCAATGAATATAAAAATAATTCAAAAACTATCATAATTTTTTTTTTTCCTCTCTTTAATTTTCAGGTTTTTTTTTACTGATAAAACTTCTTTTATTACATATTCTTGTATTGTTTAATATATGAAGAACTTTTAACAGTTTTTAAAGAAAATTCATTTATATCATCACTTTTTTCTTTTTCTGTAGAAATAAAATATTCCTAGACTAACTGCAAAAATTAATTCTAATTAATTTTATATACGCTGGAGAATTGTTAGTTAATTATGAATTATGTTTTTTTTTTTTTCCTTTTAATTTTAATCTGAAATTTAAGTTGTATTAATATATTTATTCGATAAAATATGCTTTCACTAATTGCTCCATTAACGAAAAAATCTCTATACATATATACATATTAAACAATACAAAACGTCAATTTTGACACACATATAGTCTCTCGTATGTAACGATGTGCGATCATTTTCGCATGAATTGAACTGAAATCTGAAATTCAATTTTTGCTTGATTTATTTCACAAATAAAGTCCATCACTCAAGAAACATCTGCTTTCAGATATTGTCGAATTTTGGAACATTGTATTTTATTTATTTATTTTTGTGTGTGTGTGTGTGTGTGTGTGTGTGTAATATTTATTTTATTTAATATAGTATTCGAGACTGAACAGAGACTGATAATTTAATTTTTTCTCTTTTAAAATGACCTATTTGTTGATTTTAAATGATCCTTAAACTGTATAAAGAGCATTAATAATTATAAAAACACAGTATTAAAATTTGTTATAACTATTAAGTTAATTTATTGTATAAAGAATAAAACTATTTTGCTAGGAAATTAATCCAATAATTTCCTGTTAGGCAAAAATAAATTAGTTTTGAAAGTTCGACTGCTCATTTATAGATAAAAATAATATTTATAATGAATTTTGAAATGTTTTTCTTTAATTATTATTAACTCAACTCATTTTTTAATATATAATTATAGCGAAATATATATATTTTCCTTAATAGATGAAAATATTAAAGTTTAAATATATTGGCCTAATAAAAATAAATAAACGTAAAAATTATTAGATATATTTTCTTTAATGAAGCAATTAGTGAAACCATATTTTATTCAATAAATATATTTAATAAAGTATAAATTTCAGATTAAAATTAAAAAAAAAAAACATAATTCATAATTAACTAACAATTCCCCAGTGTACATAAAATTAATTAGAATTAATTTTTGCAGTTAGTCTAGGAATATTTTATTTTTACAGGAGAAGAAGAAAAAAAGTGGTGATATAAATGAAATTTCTTTAAAAACTGTTAAAAAGTTCTTCATATATTAATAATTCATTATAATTGTCATATAAAGTTCATGACAAATTTTAAATTGTGAGTGCAGTAATTAAGGCAATTTAATTGCAATTTAAAACTTATTTAAACAATATATATTTTACTAGACGAACTTTCTAATTTCGCGTTTAAAATATAGATGTTATAGTATATAATTTATTTGATAAATCTTCATTATATGTTACTGTTTTTTATGTATATTTACTTAAAAGATAATTTTTAAAAACTCATTGCTGCTAATCGTTTTACAAACCACACGTTTAAGTGACAGAATGCCCATTATCGAAGCTTACTGCAATCATTAAGTACCACTTTCAGCAAATTGACAGTTTAAAAAGGAAAAAATCTATCGACACCATTAAACCATTAACTGACACTTCTGAGAAGGTTGGAGTTAGCAAACCTTATGCATAATGGAACGAAAATAACCACACAAACAACATGTTAGAAGTGGCATTGATTCCTTTCAGTTAAGATGGCCATGTAATATTATCTATGTAACAGTTATATGAAGTAGAAGTTTAAAAATTTGTATATAACTTGTCATCCGAAAAATATATTTTTCTTTCTTTTTTTTTTATGTTTTCGAAAAAGTTCTTAACGTTTACGAGTTCTTAAACATTAACGTTTTTCTTTTCTGTTTTTTTTTTTTTTTTTTCCTATCCAGGAATTTAAATAATGAGCATAATTTAATATTTTAATTAGGCATTACAAAAATTTAAATAACTAAAGCATTAAAATTATTATTATAAAGTTATTTTTAAAATTTTTACTTAAAAAAAAAAAAAATGGAATAAAAAATTTAATAAGATTTCGAATATTCTAAAATCGTATTCTACTAAAGCATGCATGTCTAAAGCATGCATACGTGTAGCATTTTTTTTTTTTTTTTGCTTTCTTATAGAGTGCATGTCTCGAATTAAATTAAGTAATTTATAGATTATTCAATAAGTGAAGACAATATTTTTTTATTTGGCTCTCATAAATTAAAGAACCTTATATAAAATAACGAACTTTAATAATTATAGAAACTTCATAAATAAGTTAAGTAATCTATTCAGTAAGTGGAAAAAAAAAAAAAAGAAACAAGGACGATCGCATTTACTGAATATAATTCAATATTGTATTCAAGAGAGCAATTTTATTTATTATTTAATTAAAGGGAAATTTTCAAATAAAAAAAATTAGATTTTCTTTCTCTGTTATAATTATTGAAAGTGAATTAATCATAAAAAAAAAAATTATTGTTAGATATTGATGTTTTTACAGAAATTACATTTATTTAGCATCGATATCTAATAAGTTTATCATATTTGGCAATAAAATATTTTTAAAACTTATTTACTACTATTTTATTATTATTATTTTTTTAAAGAAAATATATATTTTTTAATTTTATCGACGAGAAAATTAACAAAGAACTGAATGTCACTAAATTTAAATAAAAATTAATAATTTTAATCTGTTAAAATATTCGATTTTTTTTTTTTTTTATAAATTTTTAACCATTTTAAAAAATATATATTCAACAGGTCTGTTCGATCTTATTTATGTAATAATGATGGATCATCCAACTAATGGTAATTTATCACTATCGCAATAATGTCGATATTTTTGATAAAACTAATCATGTGAAGAATTGATGGGAGTTACATTTTTTTTTTTTTCTACTTCTGGTTTTAGTTTTTCATAAAATATAATGATCAGTAAATAGACTTTATATATATATAGGCCTATATATAAATCGGTTTCTTTCGTGTAAAATAAATCGAATCTTTACTTATACATTTTATATACTATTGTATATATAAATTTTCTTTTATATTTTAGAGCTTTCGATCAATAAATTAATTAAAAATAATTAATTTTAAAATTAAGTAGAACTCGTGCCATTTTAATAAATTTCTCAACTGAATATCCTATATGTCTTATATAAAAATAATAAATCATGACGGAAAAAGAAAAAATGCGCTTAATAAAATGCAAGATTTAATTTATTTAAATATTTTAAAAAACAGAATTAATTTTTTTAAACACGAAAGTTTCAGATTTTAATATTTTATTACTTTTATTATAGAAAATTTTGGAATTTTCTATAATAGGGATTTACAAGTGTGCATCTAATGTTCTAGTTACCGTTTAATGTTATTTCCGTGTATCATTGCGTATGGGGACACGAGTTTAATGATAAGGATATAAAGAAGAAATTCAAATGGGATTTGAATAGAAACTTCTCTTATGCAACGCTACGTGGTACAGATATTTCTCAAGAGTTATTCGTACTAGTTTTAAACTCCCAGAGCATCTAAGTAAATTAAAATATTTAAAAGTTAAAAACATTTAAAAAAAATATTTTTTTAATTGTTTTGATGTATTATTCGTACTTAAAATAGCACCGAAAAATCCATTTTATATACATCTACCAGTTTCATAGCCAAGAATAGAAAAGGTCATCGTGTTATCGATGAAGTTGGAATTCAAAATTCGTATAATACATCACTTTTGAGAATTTCTTGTTATTCCCGACTAATACTTTTTTATAATGGAAAAACTAAAGATTTTGATTAATATTTTACAAAGATGAATTATGGAATTTTATATATATATATTTAATTTTCTAATTTAAAAAAAAATAATAATTTTATAATTAAATATAATGCAAAATTATCGTTTAAAATACGTTTTATTGTAATGCAGTGGTAACAGTTTAAAATGAAGCATTTATATATATCATGAAATTCAACCTATTTATATTTCTTATATCTTGAAAAATCAACATATCTCTCCACACTTTAACAGCATCAAAAACTTCAATATATCTTTATATTCTTTCGCCAACAAAAATCATCATACTTCCATATTTCTTCATGAAAATGATATTTTCATGTCTCTTAGTCTAAAAAAAAATAATCATATTTCCGTAATTCATATCTAAAATGGTTACATATTGCCATTCTCCTTTATAACAGAGTATCGAGACATTTCTATACTTCTCATGACTAAAATATCGTCATATTTTCATATTTCTTCATGACTAAAATTTTAACATATTTATATATATATATTTTTATATAACAAAAAAAAAAATTCAGATATTTTTATATGTCTAAAGCTTAATATATTCCTCCGTTATTTCGATATATCTTTTGTATTGCGACAGAAAATTTTGTACATTTGTATAAAACAGAAAATTTAAAAAAAATTAATAATAATAATAATAATTTGCTTTTCTATGTTTATTGATTAAAACGATTTCGTGCGACTTATTTAGAGGAAAATTCAATATATTGTGCCTTTAAGTCATTAGAAAAATCGTTTTGTAGCAATTCCGTTTTCTTGTTATTACTTCATGAATCAAAAATTATTTCATGAATAAAAAATTGGTTTTATATTTGTTTCTATATTAATGCAACAAGAAGCTATAAACACAACAAGCTATGAATTTTTTTTCCACCAATAATAGCCAATATAAATGTGCTATACCGCTACATATGAGTAGAAAATCAACAGGAAAGAATTATCATATAGACTTGTCTGGTGAACAAACAATAGTCTTCAATAAAAGAGGAGTATTGTTAGAGAGATATTAGTATGTGTTTTATATAAGCTTATAGTAATTGCATTCGTGTTGCCTGTCATTATTTAATTTTTCTACTGATTTTGTTAATTACACCTTAAAAAAGGAAAGTCTTGTCTTTCCTCTATTTTTTTTTTTAGCTTGCCAGGGAAGGGGCTTCTCACCCCTTTATTGGACCTGAGCCTGTCCTGGACATTGGTCTGGATGCTTTTGGCGGGTTGTCAGGGACTGGCTGGCGGCACAGCATCTCACCTTTTGGAGGTCTAGTTCTGGACTTAGGCAGGCGAAGGCTCTCATCTTGGGATGCTCAGCTCAGCG
>WUQG02280498.1:0-19736 GCA_011317285.2 Androctonus mauritanicus | reverse complement strand
AACAGAAATCATTGATGATATCATCAAAATCGATTTCGCGTAAAAATTTCTAGTGCCACTTTATTAATTCATTTTTTGTTATTGTTCAGTTAAAAAAAATTAATTTTCCGGGGGCCCCAGGCTAGTGCCTAGTTGTGCCTATTGGGTAATCCACCACTGATACATCACATATCAGAATAACGTTTAGTAGGGGTGTTAAACATTTTCTCATTTGCTCTTGAAACATACATGTATGAAGAGCTCATCTGTTTTTTTTTTGTGAATTAATGATTCACAAAAAAACAATATTTTGCCTTAAGGGGGCCCGAGGCGTGAGAGATTGAAATCTCTCACGCCTCGGGCCTCCTTAAGGCAAAATCCGCCACTGAAAATACCAATCATGAAATAATGATATTGACATATGTTGACAATTTCAAAATGAGTAAAATAGTCCGGATTATAGACGTTTTGTCTATAATTCGGATTTACTGCACATAATTCTCTCCAGGTGACTATCAAATAACTCGCATAGAATATTATAATGTACACAAATACTTCATAAATTAATTATTGTATAGAAAAATTTTATCGTTGTATAACATATTATTAAACACTAAATATAACATTTAATACTTATAATAATAATTTTGATTTACTTTCTCATACGAAAATATACGTAAACTCCACAATACAGTACATTAGGCTATACAGTATTTGTTGATATGTTTAATCAAACTGATTATTAATTCGCATTATTTGTCGATGTAAGTTATTGTGCAATCGATTGATGAAAAACATATTGTGATTAGCATTTGTTCGGATAAATATTTCATACCCAAGATATTTGGTTAGTAAAATATATGGTGCTATTGCAATAAGATTGTTTACCTAAATAAAAATATGTTATTAAAAATCTTATTTCGTTATATCGAAATTTCGAAAATGGATTTGTTTTTGTATAACGAGATTGCATGTATAAGACCAAATAATCAAAATATTGTATGAAGTTTTATAGTAGAAAAATGTAATAAGGTACCAATTTTTAAATTTGTTAAATTTTGAGAAAAAAATTACGAAGATGTTTAAGATTAATCTCTTCTAAAAATACCAATCGTTAGATGATTCTAATTTCTTAATAATTGGTTAATTAGATCTCAAATTTGTATATATTGTTGATGATGAAATTTAGGAATATATTAAATAGAATGATTTTAGCATACCTTATAATTGGAGGAGTGGGACGAGGTCTGGCTGGCCTTAAGAGAGAAGGATGTTTTAATGAAGGAGAATTGTTTCCATTGTTTTCATCTGCCACATTAATTCCTGCAACCGCAACTTGAACATGACTATTAGGTCTTCCATTCTCACGAGGAGGTGGAATTTGTGCACCAATGAAAGGCCTCACTTCCTCGATATCTACAGGAATAACATATGGGCGACCCGTTGCCGGTCCGGGATTTAATGATGTTGTTGTTGTTGTAGACGTCTCAGATTTCATAGTTCCGGATCCCAAAAGTGTCACGATTACTTCATCTATTTCAGCAGCTTCTTCGTTAGGAGTATCATAATCTGGGACGGAAGACGAAATTTCTTCAGTCATATTTGGCACGTAAGAGGAACCGGTAATGGTGGGAATAAAATGTTCAGCAGGAAAGTCTCTTGTAATATCTGAATGTCCTACTGAATTTGTTATAGTAATGTCAAAGATGGAAGGTTCTGTTATTATTGGCAAGTCTTCGGTCTTCTGGGATGAATCTAATTTTGATTTAATCGAAGGACGAATTATCAATGGTACCCAATCCGTGATCGGGCCATTAGGAACTTCAGAATACGAACTGATAATTTCAGATATAGAATATATCTCTTCATTGTTTATAATATCTTCGCTGGCTACAATTTCTACTGAACTAAAATCTATAATGGAAGATTTCTCCAAATCTATAATAGAGGAAACAAAACTTTCGGATTGCACATCAGATAAACTTATGAGAGAACTACTGATCATATCTGGCAACATAGATGTTTCAACAGTAATGTCTTCATCTAATTCTTTAAAATCCATGTCAATAGAAGATATCAAAGGGGTAAGAACCGAACTGAAAGGCATTGTTGTTGTAAATGAATCTGAAATTACTGAAGAAGGTTGAATTTCTGAAGTTAGAGAAGCTGATTTATCAGTACTAGAAGGATATGTTTTAGGTGGTCCTCTGTCATTTTTTCTAGAGGGAAAAACTGACTTTTCTTGATGAACTTTCGACATTTCTGTTTTATTTGGACCATTTTCAGTTTCGAAAAGATGAATAATTCCACCAATAATATCGTATAGCGTAGGTGATTTTTCTTTTGACTGCTTACCAGAAATTCTGAGGGGAGCAGTTACGTCCAGTGGAGGGCTCCAAGTGGTTTCGGTAAAATATTGTAATTCACTCTGAATAATTGAGGAGAGTATCTCTTGATTTGCAACTCCTGAACTGACAGGAATTGAAATTTCCAGGAGCGATGTGGAGAAATTCTTGTCTTGCACAATTTTTGAACTTTCAGGAACTTTTACTAAATATTTCGAATTCTCTGAAATTACTTGAACAGTTCTAGAGCTTTGTAGTTGTGTTTGTATAATCTTTGAACTCTGTAGAATTCTCTGTACAGTTATAGAATCCTGTGGAATTTTTGATACGGTTTTATAATTCTGTACAACTCTAGAACTTTGTGGAAGTGTCTGTACAGTTTTAGAATTTTCTATTTCTTTCTGTACAATGTTAGAACTACCTAGAATCTCCTCAACAATTCTAGAACTCTGTGAAATTTTCCGAATAATTCTAGAACTATATGGAGTTTTCCAAACAGTACTAGAACTCTCTGGAATATCCGGAAAAATTACGGGTGAATTTTCAAGTTCTGTTGTTTCTAATACTTCTACAGATGGCAAATTCAATACTATTACAGGAATTTCTGAAGTGTATTGATATGTTTTAGTAGATGAATACTGATGTTCTTCGGATGGTTTATAAACAACAGTTGGCTCCATTCGATAAGAATAAAACTGCAAACTATTTGAATTAAAACTAGAAGACAGACTGACCCAACGGGAATCTGAAAAAAAAAAAAAATTAAATTTTATTGCTTATAATTTCCATTTTAATTTCATCACACAAAAATATAATTAATAATTCACTCGAATTCGCGAATATCAAAGATGGCGGTTCTAAAATTGGGCTAAAACCTTTTCTTTTATATACGGCGTATACTATAATGTTAATATTGAAGTCACGGCAAAATACACAACTACACGGCAAATCATAAATATTAAAATTTACGTCATTTGTCATACTTTATTATAGAAATCTAGTTTACAAATTTGAACTTGACCTTTGACTGCAGGCAAACGAAGGTCGAATACGAAATTAAGTTTTATTAAAAACAGAACGAGTTAATCATTTCCTTTATAAATTATAAACATTTTAATAAAATTAATTCAATAGTAAATGATAAGATAATTTTGAAGATATTTTATACATTTATAAATAAATTATTAAGTAATTAATATAAATTTGCATTAGAAAACACTTTTGAGAAAACGTTCATAAAATTCAGCTAAACTTCTTGGATGATTTAAATATTATCTTAAAATAATTAATTTAATTATTGATGCCCGTCAGTAAACAAATTAGAAGCGTCACTCGTCTCTTATTTTATGAAAGAACAGATTCAATACCGGTATATTAGTTTCCTAGAGAACAGCAAACAGTAATTCTATTTGAAAAAAAAACTATTATCTAGTTTAATGCCTGTTTTATCTCCAATAAAATCTTAAAAAGTTGCACGACTGAATAAATTCTCTGGTTTCTAAAGATAGAAAGCATTTTTAATATATTCATTTATTTATTTATTTCCGAGAATGCACGCAAAACTTGTTTTACTTTATGATAACGTAGGCATTATAATTTGCAATACAGTATTTTAATACCTTAAAAGTATGAAAGTAACAGCGTTGTATCGATAAAATTTTAAAATTTTGGCTATTTTGTCGATCTTATGAGCTAAATGCTATATTTTTTTAAAATAATGTAACCCATCTCTCGTTATCTGCAATGTGTGTAACTTTTGCCATTTTAACTTTATCCCGATTCAATCTGATACGACAGACAATGGCAGTTTAAAGGAAGTAATTTGGCACGAATTTATTATAACAAATTAATCACTACATCAGATTCAACCGATATGAACTACAACAATCTATTTTTTTAATATATTAATTAATAAACAAGTTTAATTAGATCTACTTTTATATTTTTACTCAAAGGGTTAGTGAGTTACCAAGTAAATCTTTAAGAAAATTGAATTATCTGACCTATAAAAAGCATTATCGATTTATTATAAGAAAAAGTGTTTAATGCGCTTACTGGTGTTGTTTTTTTTTTTATTTTCTTCTGCTTATATTAATATATATTATCCAATTCAATTGCTTTACAAAATGCTAGTTTGTATACAAACAAGAAAGAAATGCTTGCAGTTACACCTTACAAGATATCAGGATACATTTTTAACATTAGCATATTGATATTTCATTCATTTTAAGTCATTTTTTTATATCTATAATGTCTGAAAGTAAGCTAACAAATTCTCATTTATTCGAAAATTTTTACATGCCAAACAATTTATATAGTTTGATTCGGTTCAAATTTTGATACACCATTTCTATCCGGTAATGACTTAGAATATAATATACTGTACGTCTACACATAAGTATAGTAGTATTAACTCTACGCTGTTGAATATAATTTTCTTGATGTCTACTATTACCAGCCATTTCTTGGTATTCCCTGAATAGGTCAGAGTTTTGTCACTTCCGTGTATCATTTCAGTTATCCATATGCCAGCATTGTTGTTTTTTTTATTTGTAATTAAATTAATATTTTACTGTAATCATAGCCAATATTATATTTATATCTCAAACAATTCCTAGATACACTAATTGTTTCGGATTAAACAGTAATCGGTTAACAACAAAAATCATCGAGAATTCGCAGAAGACACTGTCGAATAATATTCAGAAATTCAAAAAAACGAATAAAACTTATGAATGAATCAAAATTCCAACGTTAAATATTTTAAAAATCGATTAATTTATTGGTATCGATTTATTTTATTTTTTGCACTATTTTAAAACGTTAACAATTTTTTCCCCACATTATGTTCATTTAGAGTACTAAATTTTATTATCAATTAGTCCTAGAATTAATAAATAAATGTAGTTTTTCTTATTCAGTAGCAAATTATATAAAGACTGACAATGACATTGATGATGTTACACCTGTTATTATTTTTAAAATATTGTTGTAACTGGCATAAAAGAAATGAAAAGAAAAAAAAAAAACATTTTGCTTTCCCTGACTTTTGCCAAAAATTATCGGTAGAGCGAACATCGTTTTCCTTAACTGACCAAGCATTTACGTGGCTGCTGTTCGTTTTGATTTCGTAAAAATAAAGTTTTTAACAATAAAGTGAGGCAATTTTTATTTTACTTGCATTATATTTACTTAAAACACTTATTGCAAGCATTTTTCTCAGCCAAAGACTTATCGCCACCGTTACAAATAAAATATTTTTATGGTAGTTTTAACTATTAACTATAATTAGAATATAATTACAGTAGTAATTGCCGAAGTTTTTTATTGTTTTGCGTTAAATTGTTTGGTTTTAAACATTTTTAGGCGTTTATGCCAGGAGATATCATTCCAAAACTTATGACGTGTTAATCATTTTACAGGAAATCTCTAAGTAACCTATATAAAGGACACGCGATCACTTAAAAAGAGTGTTTTATAACGCAATTTTTAACCAAATTTGTTTTATTTTTACGCTTATGACAATTGGCTTCGCAATTATCATCCGAAATCTGAGAATTGTATGATTTATGAGCCATGGCTGTGCATTCATGCAAACCACATCAGCGTCAACAAAGGACTTTAACTCGTACATAAAGTATTATGAATTGTTTTGGGTTCAAACTTTAAAACAATGAAAATAGAAAAAATAAAACTTATCAATTCATAATCAGATATAAAAATTAATTCGTAGCTAAACAGGTCCATCATGGAGTCTATTTTCGCCCTTAAGTAAAAAAAAAAAAAGAAACTAGTTCTAATTTCGAAGATTTTTAATACTCTTTTATGTCCTGAATGCTTAACGATTGTAAATAAATTTTAAAGTTTGACACAGATCCTATTTTTTTATGCAAATGGACCTATATGTGTCATGCAAAATTAGCGAGAAGTTTTTAAAAAATTTGCTTGGCGCACAGCACTAAATGTAACAATGGTACTTACTATATCAGTAGAAAATTATATTTGAAAGTTATATTTAAAAATATATCGATTATAATCGATATACACTACAATGAAAATGACCTTAAACTGGGTGCACAAGACAAAACAGTGACCTTGTACGCCATCTTGAGAATTTTGCACTTACCTGTCACCGGTCGTTGGCCATAAGTCGCCACTAAATTCACCAATATCACAAATAACAACATGGTACACACCAAACATCACATAGGCCTATAGCATATCCATTTTAGTACGGTATCTTCGATTTTTAATAACATTTTCGTCGTTCTTTTGTTCTTGGACGGACTTAGAGGAATTGATTGTATGCATTCACTTGTCTTTCGGAAACTGGTTTGTGGTGTTGTCTTTCCTGTTCACTCCCCCTTCGTAGAAAGTATGGTTTGGGGATGGTACGAGACGTCTCATTGGAAGATAGGTCTCGCTCTAAAGGATTCTATATCCCCGCAACTCCTACTTTCTTGCTGTTTATGCCATTTTTGTACTTAGAACTCGCTGGAACTGCTTTTAAAATAATTATACGCTTTGATGCCTGCAACTGTAAGAAAACTGTAAATGTTATTTCTTGTATTACATCCTAAAATTACAGTTTAGGCATTGTGTTTACCAAACAGTAGTTATATTTAATTGAAAATAAAAAAAACAGACTATTATTTTTTCGACGTTTAAATATCTTTAGATCACCGATTGACACATAAAAATCTCACATATTTAAAAAGTTAACTCTTTGTCTTAAATATGTTTTTGTAGAACAGTTCCAGATTCAGAATTTCAAAGTTTCTTTTTTTCTTCCTGTCTATGTACGGTATATTATTTATGAAGATATGAACCATCGCTTAAAGGATTATTACAACTTCTGCTTATCTTTCAATGGAATGTACCATACTATATCTATTTTTATCCGAAAGGAATTCCCATTAATGAGTTGAATCCTGTTTAAGTTAATCATTTCTCTCTAAAAAGAAAAAACGATGATTCATATCCTGTTACCCAATAAAAATCCTAGAATTTTATAGACCTACAAAAAGTTTAACCTCGAAAAGTAGAGTCGATTTAACCTCTATAAGAAAAAAGATATTGCCCCATATTATACCAAATCTATATTTAATTTGGTTTAATATATTTTAAAGCCATTTTTCCACAATTATATAATTCGAAACTTGACCTGACCCAAAGCAGAGATCAAACTTTCTCACAGTTTACATACTAAAAATAGGTTCGAACGGTCAGGTAAATAATAGCTATTGTAATATAAGGTGACGCTCTCAGACTTATATCAGACGAATATTTCCTTTATGGATTGCATACTTCATTTGTTATGTTCTTTATAGTTCAGTCGAGAGACCACTCGTATTGCATAATTAAAAATGCATTTAAAAATAGAATTCCGGTTGGAAAGAGACCCCTAGGAGCGCTCCCGTTCAACCTTCATGAACCTTTTTTACCTTCAGAAGAATGAAGTTTTTTTTTTCTATTTTAACTTGTTTCGCTGAAACATTGCATCGGTTTTTTTTTTAACATGCAAAACATAGAAAGTGTCCATGTTAGTGGAATAACAAGGAGACTTTCACGGTCGAGGTCAGGCGCGGTTGAATGAACTGTCGTAAGTTATGCCTCAGGTAAAATGTGACGCATATTCTGAAAATGTAAAAGTGTTCTTTTCATATGCGTAATTTAATATTTAATACCTAAAAATAAAGATTTATAATTATTATTTATGTCGTGCATACCTTTCGGCATATTACGCTCCATTTAGCAATGAACTTTTTTTTTAATTATTTAATTTTTTTTTTTTTAAGAGTACACATTATTAATACTGTACCGAGTTTAATATCACCTTTTGTATTTACATTATTAATATAAATATTACTTTTTAATTTTTTTTTGATTTATTATAAAAAAAGTTTAAGTTATTCTTATTCTAGTTTGTAATAAATAATTTTATTTTTTATGACAAAGTAACAGAAAGCTTTTTAACGTTTGAAAATAAACTGTTTTATGAATAGGATACGGATCCGGTTTAATAACTTTTTCTATTTATTATATCATACGTATAGAATGCGCCCTGATTTCTGTTTTAGATCTTTTTTAACCTTAGTATTTATTAAAATATTAAACGTTTTTATCTACAACTTTGTTAAATCGTTCTTCGAAAAAATGAGCTTTCTCTCGGTTCTCATATCCATCTGAAATTATGACCTGCCATCGCTTAATGACCTGCCTTTATTTGTTATAAGTATACTGCATATACTTCTAATCTTCTAACATATTAGCAGTAATCTTGGGCCTCAGTGTTTCTCCTAAATCTCATTCATCTGAATTACCAGTAAGAGGGATTGAAACCGGTTAAAAAATGAACAGAAGTTTTTATTATTGATTAAAGTCAATATTTTATTATCAGTTTTATATGTTTTATCATAGTGGAATCTATATTCTTTAGAAACGTAGAAGAAGAAAACACTTCTCTAAATTAAACGAATTATGAAATACATACTGTATTATACTGTAAAAATTATATATAGTAATACTATTTTTCAATATATTAAAACAAAAAAGCAGCTTAGTATAAGAGAAACAAGTTCTAAGTTCAGTGAAGATCAATTGATTATCATATTGCTAATAAAAATGTATACTGTAATTATAGATAGTTACTTTATAGATACATTCATATTGTGCATTTTATTTGTTTTCATCAGAAAGCCTGTTAAATCAAGATGATTATATACTTAAAAATGGATATCTCTATAAACATGTATTCACAGAAAAGGAGAAGTTCTTTCATAATCTTTCCATCAAGGTCCGCAATTTGGCTCTCCCTACTTCTGAAGATAGGAAAATTTAGCTTTGAGGAAGGAAGCTAGAACTATTTTAAGATCTGTTTATTTTAAAAATAAATATAAAAATTCGTAAAAATGATTGACACGAGATGCAACTATAGAATAAATCGAATAAATTATTAAAAAATCCAATATTCCTACTGTCACTTGAGAAAACCGCAATCGAATCAGTGATATTTTGAGGAAATGGGAATTCTTCCTGTCAAATATTCGTTCTTAATTCTTTAATCATTCTGATTATCAAGTATTGTAAATCAATGACTTACGAATGCCATAGATTTGAAAGTGATTTATTAATGATTTAGCGAATATTTTTAACAGAAAATTCAAATATTGCTATATAAGATTTCTAACAATAACGAAATTTTATTTTTCCTACCATATTCCAAATTTCATTATTAGAAACCCGTCATTAATTTGGTAACCGAAAAAAAATGCATTTTATTAATAATGTTTTGTTAGGAGAACACGAAAGATAGCATTTATCAATAAATCTTATTGATTTTTTTTGAACTGAATATTTCTGGCTATGAATAAACTACATCGTTAGAAAACAATCGAAGAGAGGAAGATTCGATTCTCCTTAGATATCAGTCAGACTTTTTATACAATTTAAAATACTTTCCGAAATTACAAAGATGATATCATATATATATATATATATATATATGTTAGCAATTCTACAGGAAGCAAATAATATCCTCAGTGATGCGGATATATAGAAATTTGTTCTGGTGACGTGACAGTAGCGAATTTTGGACATGTATAGTGATAGCAGTTGCCTCGAGGCGCTTTCTTGGAAAGGATAACAAATCTATCCTGCTAGTCATATATCATATCAGAAAAATATAGAGCGAGAGTTTAGAATGTTTTAAAGATTTTTCGGAATTAAATTCTCCGATTTATCATTCACCGAATTCTTATTACTGAATTGTAAAATTGTATTTACAATACAGTCAACAAAAATGGTAATAAATAATAAAATATTACGGTATTATTTAAAATATTGTAAAATAACTAACATATTTGAGTCACGTATCTAAATTAATCGTTGGTATAATGATTATGTTACTCGGTTTCCTCTTTTTGCTGCATGAAAATACAGAATCAAACTTTATGATCAAATTATCTCGATGCTTATGTTTTGCAGATATTCTAGAATTATTTTAATAAACAGTGATTTCTAGTAAACTACGCTCTGTAATAAATGACATAATTTTTTATTAAATAAATCTAGAGGAAAATTTACATTTGTTACATGTTTAAAGAAAGAAAAATCTAAAATCTGAATAAGCAAACAGACATTTATTTTTTTTTTTTTTTATTTTATTTTCGAGTACAGTTCGAAATTTCTGATTATTTAAAACAATTTTTATAAATATGAATAATTCAAATACATGATTTGATTTTTACATTTAATCAATGAATTATATAAAATAGAATAAATCGACTCCAATATTCCAGTGATGCATTATCAATATTAAGACTACGCAGTACCTCAGAAGTTTTTAAGTTATCCAATTTTAAGTAGACGAACTGTACGATTAATTATCCTTATTCAAAGATCGATTTTGTTTTTAATGGTTTGAGAGAACTATTATATTTCATACGAATCAAATAATTCAAAAAGTTATTAGGAAAAAATTTTCAAAGCTTGAATGAACGCCGTTTTTTAAGAGTTAAAGATAAAAGATTAATTGTTATGTCTTTAAGAGCATCTTCGATGACTTGAACTTTATAAGTTTCATTGAAATCTGTTAAATTGCTTCAAGCTTTATTTTAAAAAGTACAGCAGTATTTTAGAAGTTTTTAATGTTGACCATTTTTTTAAATGGTTAGCATTAAAAACTACTTTTATTTTTACTTACATTTTTAAGAAAGACATATATTTTAGCTACTATTTTCATTTTTTTAAATAAAATAGTAGCTGGAATATATGTCTGTCTCCTTTTATATAACTTTATATCCTTTCTGACTAACAAATCATGGAAAAAATAATGATAATCTGATCCAGATTAGAAGCTTAATTTTTTTCATTGCCTCAGTTGAATTACAGTATTGTATTTATTAATTATGAATTGAAAAAACTGGAATTTTGGCGACTGAATATAACTTACCGAACTGACTACTGTAGCTTTGATCCAAATTTTACATATATAGAATATATATACTGTAATTTCATTGCCTACATCATATTATTCACCTTATTGACTGCACTTTGTTTATAACGAAACTGTTATGGTGTTTGAAATTCATTCTAGTATCGAAAATAACACCATTCTTGGAGAATATTTGACAAAAATAGTGTCTTTACCTGTATAATTGATCATCATTTATTTTATTGTAGCTAGTCATATATTACTTGCAAATAAACTAACAAGTTATCTAAATTAGAATTCAAAATTTTAATATTGCCTGTGTAGTATATTACTTCTGAATTTATAATTTCAGAAATTTGATGTAAAAATAAGTTCTTAATTATTTCAAATTTAGGCAAACCATGTGTTTTCGGGTAATATTTTTTCGACTTTAAAAAATTTTTCATTCAAAATATAAATTATAATCGGAGACAACAGAATTATCTAATATTTTGATGCTATCATCATCGAGTGCAGCTATCGATCTAATAAGTAAGAATATATTATATTATAAATTGGCTTTCTGGTTTGAAATGGTTATAAATCAATTTCTGAAACTGAACTAAATTGATTATCTGTACTGTTGATTTATTCTTCAATGCGTAATGTTAGAATATCGATATTTTGTTCTTTGTGACAAATTAGAATAGATTAAAATCGACCATGAAAATAAAATTCGCACAAGTTATTGGTCACCCAAAATAATACAATATACAGTATTATTTTGGGTATGATTATCGCTAGGAATATCTAAATCTAAATTTGATCGAAATCGAATGAATAATGTAATTTGTGGGAGTGTTTAAGAAGGGAATTTCTCTCACACTAACAGCGTGACTAAATGCAGTATATAGAAGTAATCTCGTTAAGTGAGCCCTTCAACATCATGAGAAAATTTTTCCGTATACCGTTTATTTCAATAGCACCCAGAAATAATTCCAAATTATGCATTAAAATATATGGAGATATAATCTTTATGATTATATAGTATACTTTATAATATATTAGAATAATGATAGAGGGACTATTCATCTATGTCTGCATTTGTCATTTATGCTTTGTCAACTTGATATGATTCTCTATTTATTTTGATTGTCTTTAAATTTTCAAGGCATCTCGAACAACATCAGTTAAGATCCTTTAATTAACAAATCTGATTAAAATAAAATTGACGATGCTACTTATAGAAATTTGCGATTAATGAGAAAACTAACAAAAGATCGACATCTTTTGTTAGTTCTGTTTTAAAATTATTTCTTTTATTAATTAAATTTTACATTTCAAACTTTTCCTTCGATATCCTATTAAAAAAAAAACAAAAAAACAAAAAAATAAATATTTAATCTGAAACCAAAGTTATAATAGATTGAATTTTGCTAGTAATGAATCCTGTAATAAAAAAATAATAATTACTATATAATTTTAGCCAAGTAAAATATTTAATTAAATATATGATTGATTTTTGTTTTATTTTATTTTTTTTCTATTTTTAACGATTTATGATTATTATGGCAAAGTCATAACTAACGTCCTTTACAGAAGCAATACTAAATTTTCTCCAAAACGATTTTTTTAATGAAATTCCAATGAAAAAAATCAACGCATAACATTAAAACAAGTAAGTTGAAAGAATGTATCGTTCTTCAATAATAGCGCTCCTGAAAAAGAGGATGCAATAAATTTTCGCTGATCATTTGTTTGAATAATTATGCAATTATTATTCATATAAATGATGTCGCATATTGGTTCGTTACTTGGAATATTTAACTGATAACAGATTGAGATATAATTTAATTTTATGAATATTTTGATTAATTTTTTGCATTAATTATATTTAAAGATTATTGAATATTTTTTAATTTTAATTATTCAAATTTTTATAATGTCATTATACATAAGAATGTATATATATATAATATATGCATATTATATATTCGTAAATGCCAACATGCAACACACACAACGCCCTCACATTATTTTCCTTTCGTTTCAAATTTTTATTTATTATAATAAGAGAAACAGGAATTCCGAGAAAATAATGGAATATCTATAAAAAATAAAACAAGTAGTTTCAGAAAGAACTAAAATTTCCTACTTTCCAAGTATCATTTATTTTTAATTTATTTAACATTTGGAATCCATTGGTTTTGTGTCCAATTTTAACGATGATAGGTATCGCGAAACGTCATCGTCTTGGCCACGAAATGACATCGTGACATCATAAATTATCGGAGTTTAGTGACGTAATTCATTGTTACGTCACGACGAAGTAACAGTTGCAACGTGACGTCATTCAAACCAGGTAAACCATGCGTTATCTCTACACTGCTAACACTTATTACCATCTATTGGCAATAATATAAACTAAAATTTTGATAAAAATAAAATTTTCTCCTGCAGGATTAAAGGATGCGGCATCGAAATATCTCTTCATGGCAGAACATCACTACTGAATTTTATTAAAATCTGCTAATAACTTTTGGCACGAATCCGATCATTAGCTTCCATTTTCTTCGGAAAGTAGACTAAAAAATAATATCGTACCTATACAAAGTTTTATAAAACATTAAGTTCGATTTACTGTATGATTAATATTTTAACAAATTTCTCATGAGTAATTGAAATATTTCATAATCTTTAATTTTAATATTGAATAGAAAAAAATTTTTCAATTATTTAAATAATATACAGATCTAGATTATAATTATTTAATAATATACAGTAGTAAAATGATTTAATAGTGGGAAATTTTTTCAGGTATCGTCTGGTTCAAATAATTTTTCAGAGAAACGATCTACTCTCTCAAGTGATGGAAACACTCAACTTTTATATGCAGTCGACCTTGTAAATGACATGTAATAAATCAATGAAAAGAGACAGCCTAAATCTATCAAGGTCAACGTATATTTGGTACTTAGATATTGGATATTGACTCCGTGGCATCTCTATATTCTTTACACATATTGGTAAGTTCTGTTATTAATTCTACAATCAAAAATTTTTGCCATCTAACTCCAGCGAAATATATAAATACTATATAGAACCTTTTATTTGAACTGTATTTCTAATTCATGTTTTTATGTATCACCGAATTCCTCTATACTGCTTTTAATTTTATTGTTCGTACTTTAAAATATTTGCCATCCTGTTAATAGATTGGATGCTAAAGAAGGAAAATCTTATCTTTTAATTACGCTTTCTGTTTATTTTTAAACAACGAAATTTTCATAATTCAGTAACATTTGTTTATACTTTAAATAATCTATAAAGTAGTACGTTTTGTTTGATTTATGACCAACGATGGGCATTTGAGCTTGGATGAAAAATCTATAAAAACATTAAAAATAAATATGCATATTCGAAAGAAGCAGTTACAATGAGAAAATCGAAACTGTTTTATGTTAAAACATACATTCGATTTGTTATATTACACTAAAACACGACATTGTTGCTTATTACAAAACAATTTAGCGCTATCGTATCGTTCGTTGTCAATTCAATACTTTAATTTAATAAAATAATATACCCTATATAAATAGTGTTTTAAATATAAGAGGAAAAGTAAGCTTCTAAAACAAGTTTCGAATTTATTATACTATATGTATCGCGTAATAAAAAAGATATTGGATTATAAGTTTGGTTACTATTCATAGAGATTATAATACTGTAACCCGAAAAAATGTCAGAATGCCGTTTCGATAGATTCTATCAGAAAAAAAGCTAAATAAAAAATTCCTATATATGTATATATCGAACATAACTTCCAGCGGCTTTTTTATTATACAATATACAATACTGCAGTGGCGTACCAAGGGGGAATGGAGGGGGCGGACCACCCCTGGTCTCTGATCAGGGGCCTCCGAAGAATCTTAAGTTTTAAGTATATGTAGGAATATGAAAAAGGGGTGGATGATTACGTATAAATGAGCCGTGTTTATGTTTAAAAATTTGCTAGAAGCGCTGATACTATAATTTTTTGTTTTCCAAATCATTTTAACTATTTAATTTTGATTAAATAAGTGTTAATTATATATTTGTGTTGACGTTTTGTATGGTGATCGTTCCAATTAGAGGGGCCCCAGGAAGACTTCCTCCCCGGACCTCGATAGCTGTAGGTCCGCCACTGCAGTACAGTATATAAGTTCGAAATTTGTCTTACAAATATTACTTTTTCCCTTATCCTTATAATAAAATACATTTTAATATGTGTACATTTAACATATCATATCCTATTAATTCGCGATATAATATAATGTTTCACAATACAGTTTATTAATATTTTAGTAGAAGTTTGCTTCCATATTTTATAACTACATAAGGTTTTTTTGTGAATATATTACAAGTCAAAATTATTATTTTATTTTTTAGTGAAATTTATGTAATACTTCTACAGATATTATCGTTATCCTTATATAACAGAAAAATGTCTATATCTTTATTATACAAGATGTAAGCCTAGTGAAATTAATCACATTAAAAATTACATGAAACAATCATAATTTCATTTCATATTCAGTAATTTATAATTAAATTTTCACATTTAACATTTTTATGATTTAGAGGCAACTGTAGGATTTTGCTATCGTGCTCGATATAGTTCAAATCATATGTTGCACCTCTAGGGTCTAACTCAATACCTGTGATGTAAATCACAGGTATTGAGTTATACCTTATTGAATATTGATTATTATTAAATATAATTTATTGAATATTATTATTGAATAAATCATAAAAACCTAACTTCCAATGTTTTCTTTTATAGATAAAAAAAAACATTGGAGACTATGGGTACTTTCAATATTAACATGGCGACATCTATCGATACAGAAAATAATGAATCAATTTTGTTATATAAACTTTTAAGAAATTCTTAATTACATTAATTTTATCCCAATTAATTTAAAGAAATATAACAAACTTTTTTAAGAAAATAAAATATTATAAAAATAATAATCTGATTATGCGCAGTTGATTGAAATTCGCTTGATTTTATTTTTTTGCGCAAGCGCTCATTTCCCAGAAATCCCAGCAACAGCTGACCCAAGTTCAAAGATGGCGTTAAGTGAAAGTGAAATTTGAAGAGAAGCATTATTTATTGTTAGGTAAGAAGCCTATATTGGTTTTTAATAGCTGAATACGGAATTAAATGGCATATTATTCTACATATTTATAAATAAAAATAGAATTCCTAGTATTAAATTTTTGATCTGTTATAAAATTTTACGTTTAATTAACACACTATAAAATAACATTATTATTAGATCTAATAAATCATATAAAAATAATCACTTTAACATTGTTTATATATGAATAAGAATGATTAAAAAGACAAAATAACTTGAAAAATTAAATTTATATTTGAAGTTTACATCACAAAACTTTACAATTTTATTAATGAATTAAGTTAATAAAAGTTTTCTATAAAAGATATGTACTTAAGCCTATGTATTCTGTTCTTATGAAATAAAATCTGAAGTCATATATTTATTATATAATATAAAAATTTTATATTCACTTTTAATAGAAAAATGACATTTTATTTAATAGAAAATACTTTTATGTTTTGAAAATAGCTAAGATTTATATTCATTTTGCATGAAAGAAATAAAATTTTAAAAGTAAAGTTGATGCTTGGAAAAATTTCATATCTAAAAATAATTTTGTCAGTTATGATGTATTTAGTATATCCTACATTAAATTATTTATAAGATGTGTATAAAATGCATTATGCACATTTTACAAAATTTATTTTAGATCAGAACAAAAGTAACTTCTAAACACTGTGAATTTGAATGCTTATAAATGGGATTAAGCTGTCAAGAATATGATGAACAGTACTATAATATACTGATAGACTGTTTTAGTCCTTTGGAAAAATTACCTGAAAGATCTTATATTGAAACAAATAATTTTGTGTTTCTGAATTGAAAAATTACGATTCAGCTAGAAACAGGATGTGATATTTAAATATCATCTAAAACTACAAGAGAATATATTAATATTACAGTAGACTCCTTGTTATCCACTCTCACTTTGACTGGCATCTGCTTTAACCAGCCATGTTTTCAAGCTGTGATCAGAAATAAGAATAAATAAAGAATAAATCATTCAGAATTTGAAATAAAGTGCTTGATGCTATGATAAGATATATTGAACAGGCAAGATAATTCATCTGCCATTGATTTAATGTTTATGAAAAAATAGAATGATTTTGCTTGAAAAACAAACTTAAATCAGAAAGACAAATGAAGATTATTGACTTTAAATAAATATTTAATAAAGATTTAATTGAATATATTTATTTATTATTTAATATATATATATATATATATATATTTATTTATTTATTTATTTAGAGCTTATAACTGGTATATTGCATATGTTTTTGAATTAATTGGCAATTTGTTTATCCATTCTAAGATCTGATCCCATAAAACTCCATTAATCAGGAATCTCTTGTATAAATAAAATCTTAAAAATTTTAAATATAAATTTAATAAACATATTATTATAACAAATTTTCTGCTTTCTAAAGTTTTATAGCAGCTACTGAAATTGATTAATATTTTCTCAAAGGCAAGTCTCAGCCCTTTATTAATTTCTTTTAAAGAAATGAATGGGCACTGTTAGTTACTGTCTGTTCAATATTATTTTTAAATTCCTTTGAGTTTCATAGATTATTGGAATTAACTTTTTCTTAGAAAAATATAGGAAGAAACTAGCAATAAGAAATCTGGAAATTGGGGAGGCCAAATACTATATTCAACAAGTTTCCCACCAAATAAATCTTATAAGAAAACAATTATTGTCTTTGTAATAGAGGTAATTATTCCAACATACTAAAATCAGCAGTCCATTAGATAGAGGAAGGCTAGTTCTATTTATAGTATCTATAAATTATATTTCCAGATTGAATAGTGTATGCATTTGCATTTTAAAAAACATGCTGTGTATATAACCTTATTAAAGATATATAAATTTAAAGAAAAGGAAAAGTATATAATAGAAACCTAGGCTTAGGTAGATTATTGTTTTCTATAGATATGATTTTATTATTTGCCCAATTTTTACAGTATGTGCCAAAATATACAGTACTGAAATGAAAAGATGAACAAAATTACATTATTGTCATCTGTGAGTTTATTTCTCCTCAAAAGAAATTAACATACACACTACATACATACATACATAAACACACTATTAGCATGTTGATTTACTACGGTATGCGTAATGTAAAACTTGTTGTAGACTTCGCCGGGGCGAATGCAGCACCTGCTGGAGAACACGTGCGTGATTCGCGTTTGTCGAAACAGTTACTGGTCGACCAGACTTCCCCTTCCGTTGGCACAGTACACTACCAGAACAGCGAAATTTTGTAACAATGGACAGCATAACTGTGTTACTTGGTGCCGTCTTATTAAACTCTTCTCGGAATTGTTTTGCCACCTTTAGTCAAACTCGGTCCACCTTGATGACCGCTTCCGTATGAGCGGAAATAATGCTCAACTATGAATACTTTTTCCTCCGTCGAGAGACCCATTTCCAGCAACAACTGCACAACACAACTTCCTTTTCACTACTGCGAACACGTGCAGCTGGAGCTATGCCCCATCGACAAACACAACCATGTGTTCGAGATGCGCGAGTTTCAGTACTGTATATTTTGGCACATACCGTACTATATTTCTTCTAGATCACTAGGATATTTTAAGATTTGAAGAATTCATAATGTTTTTAATAGAAATATTCTATTGAATTTGTTGCTGTTACTTGATGGATAAACAAATGTTCAAGAGCTATTGATTGGCTATGAAAACAACGTCATGAGTGATGTTGATTTAACAGCTGAAGTAAGGATCACAGCTAATAATGTCCTATGAAATGACCATATGGCTATAGAAATTGCATCTGATGTCAGATTGCAGTCAATGCACTTGACCAGTTTACAGTCAGCCTAAGATGATCAAACAATATACAATAACATAAATGAATCAAACAATATGAAGTTTTAATAATGTAAATTAACATGTCCATACTTGTAACCTACAAATATAGTAGATGTTTATGACTTGTATCTGAAAAAATAAGAGTTATGAAAATATTTTAAATAAAGTTGAATTTACATAAGTTGATTACATATGCTCCTTGAGTTATGAACTTAATTTGTATGCACAGCTCTGTCTAATGAGGTTTTCACCTTGATGGGGTATGTTCGGCTATTGGGCAATACTCGATTCGAGACCAATTAGTTATGACAGCACTGTGCAATGTGATTTGCTTATCGGGCGATTCCATCTCGCTGTATCCAACGCAATGAGGTATTCAAATGAAAATCGAGCACTATCGCTTGTAATGTAATAAAGCAATCTGAAATGAAACTTATGATTTATTATTATTATACGCATCCATACTAATATTTATATAAGGAAACATCACCG
>WUQG02280387.1:0-19737 GCA_011317285.2 Androctonus mauritanicus | reverse complement strand
GTTTTCTCAAACTTTTCCATTTTGCGACGTCTTTTACCCGAGCAAATATTTTCGCGATCCTAGGTATAGACTCCTGTAATGAATGATTCTTGACTGTAGTAAAATTCAAATTTCGATTTGGACTAGTTTAATTGGCTCTCGAAATTCGAACCTCGGATTAGTAGCTATGCTTCTTCCCACAAAAAAATTGGTTGTATGAATCAGTGTAGTGTTGCAAACTGATTTTAAATTATTTTTGGTCATTGCGCGTCCAGAAATTTTTTAGTTTTGCCAAAATTTCTGCGACTCCAAATTTAGTTACGCTCCCCATATGGAGTCACGACCCACACTTTGAGAAGCTGTGATCTAAAGTGTCCCTTTGAAGAGAATTAAGTTTTGAGACCGCTGATCTAAACTGATTGTTAAACAATGTGGTTAAGGTTACTCAAATGAACTGGTTAAAATGAAAACTAATAATATTAATAATACGCGCCCATGGTTGCGCAAATGAGCCATACCCTATTATAAAAATGTAAAATCATAATGTTATTCTTAAAATTTATTAAATACGAATTATGAAAAATCTCTGTTATCATTTTATTCAATTATTGATTTAAAAAAATATTGGAAAATAGTGACAATAATTTATATTTTTAAACTCATTTGTCAATAAACATCTCACAAAGAGAATAGCATTGAAAGTATTTATATTAAAAATTTTCAAATCTATCTATAAATAATTTAAAAGTAATGGTATAAATGTAGTCAAGGCATTTATTAAATCCAGTCAATCAGTCATATATTATTTTTTATTTTTTTATTATTAAAAATAAAATCTCATTTCTCTTAAATCTGTAGTTTGGTTATCATTCGTATCATTTCTATGATAAAAGAAATCGCATATTATATTTTTTCTCATAATATATTCTTTAATTTGATTTTCTTCAGTTTTATTAAGTATATTCCGTTTAGATGATATCCATAAACTACGTAGATCAGGAATTCTATCTAAAATAGAATATATCGAAAATTTTGTAATATTACTACAATAACATATTATTATGTAATTTATGTTTTTGAGTAAAGGAATAATTTCTAATATCACTGCATCGGTCAAACATAACGTCGATATTACGTCGAGTTCAATCAAATTTGGACAGTTTTTAAATATAGACGAAAGACAATCATCCCATGGTTTTCCGTGCAGATTTTTTAGTTTTAAATAATCGAGAGAATTTAATACTGGCATTATCTGGTCATATAAATCCATTCTAAAATAAAGATGACGAATAGAATACAGTTCGAGAGCGCGAAGTTTATGACAATATTTTCCGATCAAATATACATTAACGTATTGAAAGTTATTTAATTTCAATTCTTCCAGCTGTTGTCCACATACACGTAATAAAAATGCAACACCATCTTCAAATGTCAACGTTTTGTCTTCTTTGTTTGCACTTATAGATAGACGACGTAAATGTTCAAACTTAGGTAAACTAATGAGATCCATGTTCGTAACAGATGTTTTGTAAAGACACAACGATTCTGCATTAGGGATGGATGTTAATATTTCCAGAACATCTACCTTTTCTTCGATTGGTTTAATATTTAAATTTTTGATATGCAACGTTTTACCAAAGTTCCGTCTTATAAAAAAATTTATAGTTCTTAAGTAAATATTATTTTCTGCATATAATTTAAGAATTGGAATATGTTCTAAAACATAAGTCAATCCTTTAGCTGTGACTAATGTATTATTAACTCTTAAAACCTTCAGATGGCGACATCGAGGTTCATCTCCGTCTTTATAGTTTTGGCACATAGCTCGAAGTCCTTTATCTGTAATTTCACAGAATGATAAATCCAGACATTCTATAAATGAACAAGTCGAGCCGATAACTTCTAAGGTAGAATCTTTTGTATTTGTTTGACACAATTTTAAAACAACGATATTAGGTGAATGGCTTATGATCTTCTGAATAATATTCTCTGATAATGTCACAAAATTTAAAACCATACAAGTGATTCCCTTAAAAATATAAAAAAAAAATCACTCATTTTATTAAAGTTATACTAAATTTAATTTAAAATAATTTCTAAAAGAATTATTGTTCATGATTAATAATAGTATGAAAATTATTCATACCTCAGAAATATTAGCAAATTGTTTAAATGGGATATTTTGATTATAATATTGTAAATAAATGTCTTTAATTCCACTTTTAAAAAGATATAATAATAACTGTGGATTCAATATTGTTGAAGCAATCTTCATAAAATTTTCGCAAATGTTAGGAGCTACATTTCACGAAAAAATTTTTTTAATTTAATTTTTATTACTATAATACCATATTTTATAATACGTTTAATAATTAATCGTTTACAATTAATTTTATAATAGAATTTTTATTCATTTCTAATATTTCATCATCTCTATACCGAATGATTTTAATTCTATTCTGTAAAAGTTGAATTTTAAATATTTATTTATATAGTCTAGTATTTGAAGATAATGCTATTCATTGATGGATATGTTTATGTATCTACATCATTAAATGAACAGACTAATGATGAATTAAAACGAAGAGAAAACAACGAGATCAGTTACAATATCTCAAGATTCATTCATTAATTCTAAATTGAATACAAAAGTTATTCTAATTAAAATCTTGCAGAAAATTATGTTATCAGGTAGCATTATAGTATCCAATATCAGATGCCAAACTTGTATTATACAACATTCATTCACTACTTTAACCTCTTCTTCACCTCTTGATTATTGTTTTATTTAATCTTTTCACTCGCAGCAATAACTCAAATTAATAAAAATTTAATGGTTTCTCATAAAAAGATAATCAAAATATGATTAGTTGTCTTGGTTACAAAAATACTATTTGATAAAGTAGTTATTATTTATATGAAAAAAATAATCTTATTAATTCTTAAATTTTACATTCAAGTTTTTATGATGATAAATAATATTATAATCAATTTTTTCAAAAAAAAATAAAAAATCCTTATCATTTATGTGCGGTTTAATGTTTCAACAATATCAGTTTTTTAAAGTTCGACGACTGGATTTATCTCGAATTTTTATTGAAAAAAATAAAAAAAATCTTTAAAATTATATTACATGTCAAGTTTTATGATCGTTTTCTTTATAATGGAAATTGTAGCACTGAAATTTACGCTTCGGTTTTAATAATGCCTCTTTGTAACGGGTTTATATAGAATTCTATTAGTTCTATATAGTCCCGTTATAAGAGAAGGAATATAGGAATTAAAAATTATCCTTTAAAATATTTGAGATTTATAATTCTTGATATATTTTTTAGACAAGCACAAGGAGTTAGAAATGGACAAAGTGAAATTATACCTTTTTTTTTTTTTTTTTAGTGCAAAAATGGCTGAAAATGGCATGCATTATATACTATATTTAGGCTCTTTAACAAAAACATTAAAAAATTAAAATACTGTAATGAAATTTTTCTAATTTTTTAATTAATATTCAGACGATTTATTATTATCCTTATTATTTTTTGATTAATCGAATTTAGTTAAGATGTATTATTTTATAAAATAGTTTATTGCTGTATTTAGAAGAATTTTCATTTGATAATTTGATATCATAAATAAGCCTTTCTGAGAAAGTTACAGAAACAGTGAATAAATGAATCAACTCGAATTCATAGAGTAATTCAACTCGTGAATCATCATTTTTAAGGCTTAAATTTTCTTTAAAATTCTCAAACTCTTTTAAATATTAACAAAAAAAAAAAAAAAAAAAAAAATGAGAATTTTAAACTGTTGATAATAAGTTATTATCAGTTACAACTAAATTGTTCACGCTTCATATTTAAACTTACAGCAAATTGTATACTGTTATAATGCTTTGAATGGATTATTCTTATGAAAACAATAACAAGATCGCTATTTAAAATCCGATGAAATCTGTATTTAAAATACAGGTACTCTTCACTTAACGATCTACCTGTTTAACGACTACTCGAACTTACGTCCGAACTTACGACTATTTTTTAATGGAAAATTTGGCTTTCGCTCATATGCGTCGCTTACGACTTCTATTGGACTTCCCTGCACTCGTAGTTCCAAAAATCTGAAGAAATATACTTTGCGCATAATTAAAATATAAATTTTTAAATTTAAATTTGTTTCCAATATTTTCTGAATACATAGGAACAAATTACTCGCTTACCGACCAATTCGTGAGAACGGAACTCAGGTCGTTAAGCGAGGAATGTCTGATTGCTGAACATTCAAATTTGGTTTCATCGAATTTTATATTATCTTTAATATAGTATAATACAGTATTATACATCTAGATTAAGTTTTTATAAAATTTTTTATTAATTTTTTAACTTCTATTACAAATCTAAATCTATATAAGTAAAATGTTACTAAACCTATAAAGATAATTTTGAAAATTTCTTTCGTTCTTTGTAAATAAAAATTCAATCGAAATTATCAAAATTAAATCATTTCGAATATTATAACTATAGATATATTTTTATTTAATTTTTATAACGTAATAAAATCACGTTATTAAACAGACTAATACGGATTTATTGAGTGAACGGTTTCTTTTCTCATCGAGATCGACATTTTATTGTGTCATAAAAATTAAATAAAAATATATACATACTCTAGTTATACTATTTGAATTAACCATTTTGATAGTCATGTTAAGGCTTTAAATATTTGTTAAATTAGGTTTATAGTTGGAAATGAATCTGGATTATGCGGTTTCGAGTAAGGCATTCCTTACATAACAAAGCAAACAAAGAATATTATATTCTAATAATACATATTATTAGATGATATAAATATTTAATACTCACGAAGTAATTGAAACAGAGATTCTGTTTCTAAACCTTGTCTTTGATGATAGTCTAATATAGAAAGCAGATTATGTTTGAAAAAAATCAAACATAATCGAGATAGAGTGGTGTCATCCATTTGAATTTTATAATAATGAATATTCTGTATTTTTAAAATAATATATCCAGTTAATTGTTATTGTTTGTTTTGTAAAATTATAATAATTGGTTTTAATTATTATTCGATAGTTTTTCAGAATCAAACCGTATATCTATTTTTTATACTTTTGACATTTTCATTATGTTTGCCATGATAAAAACACAAATTTTAAGCATTTTTTTTTTATAACTAAACAGTTCTAGAAAGAATTTATGGTTTATTTTTCTTATTTATATTCGCCATTCTGTAGTGAAAGATGTGGATTAGAATTATGATGTTAACACCATCTTTAATATCGTGACTATTGAATTCCGTAAATATTCTATCAATTCAAAAGTTATTAGAGTGGAATTTCAGATGTTTAAACGTCATCTATATTCGAATGATTGAAACTACCGAATTAAAATCTTTTAATTGCATAATCCACCTACTAAATTTTAACAAATGTACAATATTAATTAGTTTAAAATTATTAGAGAAAAATTAAGTCGTTTGAATGACTTAAATTGCTAAGATTATAGGATTAAAAGTTTTCTTTAACGATATGACATTTCTGATAAATTTAATAAAAATATATAATTTTTTTCAAAAGATATTAGAAATATATATCAAAAGTTTGAATTTTTACTCATTTTTAAATGATTAAAGTATTTTTAAGTTGTTAAAATTACAGCAATAAAACCATTTTTACTGATAGGCTATCCCGTTTGAATTTAGTTAAAATCGAGGATGTTTTGATTAAAATTTATTAATCGGTTTAAAAGTTATTATTAGTGAGATACACAGACAAACAGCATGATGATTTTATAAGTCTTATTTCGAAAAGCATGTCAAATATTGATAATTATTAATATCCTATCATGCAATATTCATTTATGATGGTTAGAATTTGTAAATGTGTCCAATTTTTTTAAATTTAAATAGCAAACTATGTATTTCTAGGGACAAACTGGTATAATAGAGTGAGGGTGTTAAATAAATAATTATTTTATTGAGTTAATTTTACAAATAACATATACTGGATTACAAAAAGTCTATGACGATTGCTCCTCATTATTCCTGCTAATTTGACTCTATATGTTTCTTTTTTTATGTGCAGTATATGCTATATCTGATTTTAATGGACTCTAATATTATGATACAAAAGCTTAAAGTAATTTCACTCTACCTGCTCTATTTTTCAATAAATTTTGCAAGTTTGCCTGCATATATTTTCATTTATAATAATAAAAAAAAATGATTATTTTGATTAGAATAAAATTTGAAATACAATATTAAGATATCTCATAAACCAGAATAATTATGATATAGAATTTTTTATCTTAACTATTTTTATATATACTATATATCATTACTTATATCTAAACATTTAAATTAAGAGTACTTACATAATTCTTAACACGAAATGCAAATTTACTTCTAAAGCCAAAAATAAAAGCCGAAAACTCTCTAACAAAACAAGACTAATCAAAACAAAACAACAATATTATCTGAATCTGTTATCTATATATAGTATAAATAATATAAATAAATAATTATAAAACAAAATATAATATCAATTTATATGAAAAATAAGATACTGTATTCTTTAATCTATAATTTTTAAATAAAGTATTTTAATATTCAATGTTTTGAAAGATGAGTTTCGGCTACTGAAGAGTAAGTTTAGATTAACGAATTTGGAAAATATATTAGATTTCACGAATTTTGTAGATCGTAATCATTTGAATTTAAATTAATTTTCAAAAACAGCATAATAGATGAATAACTTTTTTATTACATTATCTTAGTTTATCATATTTTTAATTAATTTGTTCATCTAATAGAAATGTTTCTGCATACAAATAGGATTTAGATAGAGTAGACCCAACTGATCGATTTTATCCTAAAGCTATAAATGAATCTAATGAATCTAAGATCACGTAATTTCTGTTTGCCACGCACGTTTAAGTATATAGCATCTAATTAAATAGGATAATTCGACGAAATTTAACAAATTCTATATTCAATATTAAAAATAAATAGAGAGAAATATTTTTATTTATTTTAATACTCTGAAAAATAATTATAATCTATTAAGACAAATATTTTAGGCATCTTATTTTTAATATTTATAGCGTATGATTATATATATATATATATATACACATACAAACTGTATTATCCTTATATCCTTTTTTTTTTCATATTCTTGTTTTTCTTAAAATCTCGAATTAGTTTTATTATTTCCCTATCTGGTACTGTATTCCATGTCTCCTTATTATCGCTTAATTATATATGTATTCAATTTTTCTTAAAAATCTTTCCACTATAGACAATAATATTTATATATGCTATATTAAAAAAATTAGCTTGTAGTATGCAATCAATCTATACTTTTTCCATTCATAATCCACGCATTAATCCTATGGTGTAACACATATAATCTCTTAATTTTTTCTTTCAAAAGTGGTATCTTGCTATATTTTATTAATACTTTGTGAATTTAACAAACTACTTTATTAAAATACATTTATATATACCGGTATATAGTTCCATATAGGATATTTTTTTCAAATAAAAAATATCTCTAATAAAGGATGTACGTTTATTAAAGAATGTTATTTGTTTATTTTTTAATAATTCTGTCTGCCGTTTCATTTCTGATATTACCAATGAACCGTATATAAGTTTACTGTATGATTTTATTATTCGATGTTTTTTTAAACTTACCTTGGTTTTTTATTAGAAAAATGCTATTTTAAATCATCTATATTCTTTATTAATAAAAAATATATAATGATTTAAAATATTATCTTATTTTAATAATAATATTTAAAATGTATTTAGTATTGCTTTTAATATCATTACTTTTAATGTTGCAAATACTGGAACATCTTAAGCCTTATCTGGGCCCTATGATAAAAATAAAATATAGACTCCCTTTAAAACTATTGTAAAGCTATAAAAACAAAAATAATTTAGAAAATTCGTGCCAAGTCTTGTTATTACGCTAGCGCTCTTTATGCAGGAATTTCCCTTATCGTCACAATATATGATAACTTAATAGAAATGGCCCCCCATAATAGCGTTTGCTTACTTTGCCTATGGCAAGAGATAAGTCCCTAGCATTTGCCTATGGCAAAAGGTGGCTTTCTCAAATACAGTATCGCTCTGCAGTTCGCAATCACTTCTTCTATTGAGAATATAGAAAACAATATTGTATTCCTAAGATTATCTTATGAAGTTGTTTCTTGTAATAAAGTTAACTTAAATTTCTAAAAATGCTTATTTTTATCGATTATAAACTAATAATCCTATTGATATCAAAGAAAATTACTTTCATTAAAAAAGAAAAACGTTTGTTAATAATTTATATGCTGAATTAGACTCCATCTCAAAATTCGGCTTGGAATATATTGTTTAATTTTTTATTATTTCATAATGAATGTAAAACAGCATGCGAAAGGATTCTGAAAAGGGAATATAATAAAATTCTTTCAGAATTTTAAATAATTAACTATTTTTTGTATGTCTTATTTTCATTTATGGTTTTTCCTACTTTTTATTTGCTATGCTATGTATTTATTTATATATGGTTTTACAGAAATTTATTACAGTTTTACCCTGCATTTTTTATTATTAAATTATTTCTTAAATATTAATATTTATACGAATAAATATTTAATCATTTATAAAAATTAGCTTTACTTCTTTGTTTTTATCTATTAATATGTCGTATACTTTTAATTTTTAAAGTGTTGAATCAAAAAAAATATCAAAATTAATGAACATTTGTGATTTAAAAAAAAAAAAACAAAACAAGAAAGAAACTAATGGATTCTTGTCGCAAGTAATAAATAATAAGACTAAAAAATAAAAAAAATATTAGTATCTAATGTTCAAAAATAACTTCTTACTTCTGATGATCCATTAGACTTGTTTTGTGATATTAATGAGCTCAATCGATTCTTTTTTTTTTCTCTCTTCGATGTTGTTTGAACATTAGAATGCTAATTATTCTCTATTTTCTATCAGAAATAAGAATTTTCTCTTTATTTCTGATATGTATCACAATCAATGTGACTATATTCGTTATTCATTCAGCGATTTTGCAGTATTTTACTGATTGTGCATGCACAATATAAAACATTATATTTATAAAAATTTGTTATATTTGAATAATAAATTAATATATTAGAATGTGCTTAATTAAATCACATAAAATGGTAATAAATGGAAATTTAATATTAATTGACCAAATAAATTTCTTAAAATCGATTAAAATGTTGGAATAGGCCTACATACGTATTTATTTATGAAAATAAATTTATTTGTGATTTGATTTAATTTCTATACGGCTTTATCTACTATATATGTTCTAATATAAAATTTACAAAATCAAATTTGGAGAAAGATCCTACTCGTACTGAGAATTAAAATTTTAAGAAGAATTTTATAAAAAAAAAAATATATTGAGATTTTATGATTGGAAATATTTAAATTAATATTTAAAAATTAAAGTTTATATATAGCTAAAATATAAGATAATAGTATTTCGATTAGGTAAACATGGGGGAAAATATAGCTTAATGATATATGATCTTATATCTTGCATCAAATCTGATTCTGTGCTGATATAATTTTTTTTTTTTTTTATTGTATGATTAGTGATTTAATATAGGAATTATTATTACACTCATTTATTTTGTCGGTCTAAGAATCGAATAATCCTAATTAATTTGCTGTAAATAATTAAAAACCAATGTCATTTTAATAATTATTATTAAGCTTCTGATATTTCTAATTTAACTTTTAAATTTTTAGAATGGTGGATTAATTATATTATTTTTTTAATTTAGAAAACTTACCTTTTTCCATTGTTTAACATTAACAAATATTTGATAAAAAATTATGGAGTAAAATAAAAATCTTCTGATAATTTCACCAAAGAATCGAAAGCTTCTTATTTTGGTAATAATTTGGAAAAATATCATAATCTATCAAGCAAGAACGACGAACCTATGCTATGCGTGCCCAAAGTGGCACACTGCAAATTTTTTTTGCACGCAAACCTGGAGCTGATATATTGTTTAGCATTCTGATTGGCACGCGAAGGATAGTTTTTACAAAAATTTAGCCAATTTTGGCACGTACCTTAAAAAGATTCGCCACCTATGTATTACGATATATGGGCTTTTCTAAATCCCGTATAGAATAATACAGGATTTTTATCAAAAATTATCTTCAAAGAATTTGTTAGATCATTTACAGTATTTTCTTATATGAAATATTATTTTGTCTAAATAAAGTTTTAATAACTGTATCAAAAATTCACAATTAAAAGTAGTACTGTAATTTATTTTCAAAATATCATATAAAAGATAAACATTTACGAATTCGTTCTTATATTATAGTCTACGCTTCTACAGAGATATCCGATTAATGTACTTCGAAGATGTTTGGATAATGTTTGGATCATGGATGGTTCGGATTCACAAAGAATTGACTTATTATAATCATATCAACATTAATTTATGAGTACTATAACAATTATTTCGACCAAAATTCATAAATAAATATAAAATTTTGTAATTATGTATTCATTAAATTCAGTAAAAATATATACTGTATTGTTTTTATATTAAATATCCATAATATACAATAAATGATTATATTTTTTTTTACTTCATGCTGACTAGATGAGTATTTTCATTATGTAACATAAGAGAGAGAATTGAATGATTTCCCTATCACAGAAAGAAGGTCACTAACATAGCAGAGATTAAATCATTCTAAAGGTAAAGGTTCCACTTTTATATAATATAAACTATGTTTCGGTCCATTGCACAATTCTTTTGAAAGTCCAAAGGTTACGAGAGTTATTAGAGACGTCAAATTTATTTTCCTAGTAATGAATCAGATCTTCCGCCACTTATATTTTCATTTTTGACTCATACCAGCATGAACTTCTTAAAGTAATTAATTTCTAGTCATTTAAAGCGAAAATCATCACTCAACATGACGTTTTCTTTAGTCTGATGGCCTCGCTTAAACAATTAATTTGTTTTTAATTTAATTACTTTGAAAATTAATTTAATTAGATCTGATTTTTAAGGAAAACAAAATAGCCGTTTTATTGTTTGTAGAAATAATTCGGAATTTTATTCACACAATAATTATATAACGCCTTTGTAAGCGGATAGTATCAATCTGATATCAAAAATGTAAATTTTTAGAACAAAGTTTATAATTAAAAGTCCGAAAAAAAAATCAGATATCTAAAGATCTGTTTTAAAAATTTATATTTTTGATATCAGATTGAACGAATAGCGAATACCACCCGTTTACAAATGCATTAAAATATTTAGTATTGTTTATGTTTTGATCCAAAGTAATCAAGAAGTAACCAGGAAACAAGTAGTAATCGTAATTTGTTCTGTTTTATTTATTAAGCATTAGTTTTATAACATTTTATAAAAATAAATATCATATTTTATAGACATTAACATTAAAAATGGGATATTATAAAATATACTGTACGCAAATTAAATTAAAAATAGCCTAAAATTTTAAAGATGCTTACATAGCAATATTTTAATATAGATAAATAATTACGGTATAATAAATCTAATAATTGTTATAATAAAATATTTATCCTTATACAGTTATTTAAAATTAAGAATTAACAATCTGATCCGATATATTTTATTATAGAATTTATTTTGCAATACAGTTTTTTCAGGAAATTCTTTATTAATTACAGAATATTAAAATTTTTTTATCCTTTACATAATGTGAAAACAATACTACGGAATGTTATAAGAAATAATGTTTTTTTTTTTTTTACAAAATATAATATACAGTAGTATAAAGAATTTCTTTTATTTCCTGAATTTATTAAAATATTTTTATTTTAATGAAATTATAATTAGTCCAGATTTTCATAATTCAGTATTATTTATATATATTTACTTTAATATTGAATTTCATCTTATCAAATATAGCATTTTAATATATTAGAAGAGAACTATTTATGTTAAAACTACAATAATATAATTTAAGATTAAAAAACAAGATATTCTGTATAGAACTAATGGAATCTATCTATCTTCTGCTTTCAATATTATGAAGTTGTCATCTTGAAATACAGCATTAAAATAGGTCTAAACGAAAATATCCCTTTAGAATATCTTTTATTTTTATCATATAGATTACTGTAAATTCGGCTGGATCACTCTGTAAAATAACTTAAAAAATATTATTAGAGAAACATACACACTCTCATAAAAATGATCTCATATTATATATAAACTTATTTACTTTCTAAAAGTAAATTTATTACCGAAGAATATTTTATTTTGTAGATTATAAACTCAATATCTAGTGTGTTTAAATTAATTTTTTAAGAATTTCTTAAAGAAATTCTTAAAAAATTAAGAATTTAGCGCACTAAATTCACACTATTTAGCACACTAAATATGGAATACACACTATTTAAGCACATTAAATACACACTAAATATATTGTATTTAGTGCCACATTTAGTGTGTGCATTTAGTATGCCATATAGTGTGTAAAATATGGAATACACACTATTTAAGCACACTAAATATGGAATTTATAATAAATAAATGTAGTGGAATTTTATAAATAGATAAATAATTTTATTTGTTTATTGTATAAATTAAATATAATTAATTTAAAATTAATTATTTTATGTTTTATATAAGAAAGAATTATTTTAATTTACTTAAATGATAAGTTTAATTTAAAATGTGCAACTTTATTAATTTAAAATTAAGAATGCATGCATATATAATCTGTAAAATGTAAATAGATCTATATATGGATGAAATTATTATATAAAATAAAATAAAATAAACTAAGACATAATATACTAGAAGAAATAACATCGTATTTCTCTGGTTATTTATTATTATAGGATAAAAAATAATCGAAATATCGAATCGGTTAAACAGCTTGACTTACAGGTCAAAAATTGTTTTGGTTTGCAATTCCAATATCTATCACGATAAAAATAAAATAAAATAAATGTAATATATTTTAATTCTAGAAAAATATTTCGTTTAAATTTGTTAGAGAAAATTTGCGATAGTAAATATTTTTAAAATCCTATTTATAAAATTTAAAATATTTTATATAGAAACGAAGAAAAAAAAATCTAAAATGAACGTTTATTTACTTAATAAATATGAAAACAAAAAAAAAACTTATTTTTTAAATCTGTAAGAATATCAAATTTCTATTAATTATAATTATTTTTCAAACATTAGAAAGAATTTAATTCAAGTCATTCATAATGCGTACAGCTACTAAAAAGTTTAGTAGTGAAAATAATATCGACGTAGTATATTATAATCGAAAAACTGGTTTGTATAAATAATTTATTATCGTTCATTAATTTGAAAATTTTTTATCTACAGTTTTGCTCCTTTGGCATCTTTTGGATAGGGTGTGACTTTCTATTCGTCCATCGAAAGGTGACTCCAAACAGGATCTTTCAAAAACTAATTTATAATCAGAAAGCATACACAGTTCATTAACTTTCTCAGAATAATAATTCGTATTTAATATCCTTGAAATATTTTATATTTCATTCTATTGAACATTAAAAGAAAATATAATATTCCGATTTAATAAAGTTAAATTTTATAACGAAAATGTTGTGCAAATTTTTTTTTTATGATTACTTTTAAAATCTGTATAAATATTGCGTGTAATAGTCGATTAAATAAATAAAAGACGATAGTTTAACTTTTCTTATTTTTCTAATCTTTGATTTTCTATTATACAAAGTAAAAATTAGGTTTATTTGACCCACCCTAAAATTTTTAAGCTTCAACGTTGACAAGTCCATGATAAATTAGATATTCCCATCAAATACAAAACCTGTTTATCTAGTGATGCTCTTGAATCTTATGAACATTATATTGTTGCTCTTGAATTCCATCATTATAGGCGTATAAAATAATTTATAGTTAATTAAAAAGGATAAAATGCATTTATTATTTCATAATATTATAATTAAAATAACAAAATTTTCTATGTTTAATTTACATTCCGCATCGTTTATTTTAATTTTTAAAACAATAATATATTGTTATGAGAAGCAACATTAAAGAATGTTACCGTCCTCGTTTCAACTGCTATCAAAACAAAATTCGAAATGATTATTAAACAATTACGAGGAGTAAAGTATTTATTTATAAATGCTGTAACTTTAAACAAGTGAGAAATGGCTGCTGGAAACAAACGTAACATCATAAATTACTCTATTTTTATTAAAATATTTTTTTTTAATTTTGCTAAAACATTAAAATTAAAAAAAAAATTGTTATTTTGTGAATATCATTAATCTGATTCTAATAGTTGTTATAAAAATGAAATAAATGTAGACAAGAAAAAAATATTTTATTTCTTATTTTGTGATAATATGAAAATGTAGGTGTAAAGTAGAGAAAATGTAAATTTATATTTGTCTCTTTTTTTTCTAAAAATGTTACATTTATAAAATTTCTTTCATTTTTAAAGAATCTGATTTTGAATTAAATTAATACAATTTAATTTGGTGCTGCATTAATATTTTTGTATAAACTGGAAAACTTTTGAAAGTTTATTTTCAAACTTTAAAAGTTTGAGAATAAACTTTTAAAGTATTGTTATATTATCTATCAGATATAATATTTTAGATATTATTCTATTTATTCTGACTATTCATAATTCATTTTCTATGTAATATTTTCTTAAAATATTAACTTTTAAATCAAATCGTTATATTTTTCCAAATATATAATAGATAATACGTATAAGCTATATTATAATGATAATATAAGTTATTATTGTTTAATATATGAAAAAATATGAACTTAAAATAATTTAATTTAAAGTTCATATTTTTGAAATAGAGTAAGCTTACTTTTTCTTATGTGATTGAGTAATATGGAATTCTTTAGTGCAGTACAATACTGCAAACGACTATTGTACTGCTACTACATCAAAAGTTGATTTACTACATCGTACTTTTATAAAACTTCTCTCAGTAATTATTTTTTTATTTTTGTTTTTATATAATAAAAATCTCTTTTAATTCAATAAGGACACTAACAGGTAATCTCAGTAATTATTAACAATTCTTAAAACTTTACTTTCTATTTGAAACTTTTTCTGTTATTTCAAAGCATTTAATCAAAACATAAACTTCTTATCAGAACTATTTTTTAAAAATATTCTGTAAACTTTTCTTTTGATTATATTGAAAATAATTATTTATAACATTGGCCTGCTTATCTCTCTATTTTGTATGTTTTATAATTCGCTATTCGTTTTGAAAAAGTTGGATAAAAGTATAATTTTTGTAACTTTTATACTTTTTCGTATTTTATAAATTCGTATTATAGAAAACGTGAGATGATGAAATGAGATAATGAAAATAGCTTTGAAAATATTCCTTTATCATCAGTGCTTTTTATTAGAGTTATATGAGTGTTTTGAACATTGATGCTATTCATCCACTGTCAGAATCTTCTAAAAAAATATTCTGTGAAACAACTCTCAAAACAGGAATAAAATTTATTCTGCACTAAATACAGTCATAGTAACGTTTCTGATCTTTCATAGTAATTTTCAACCCATTATTTATAACATAAATTAGAAAATCTAATAATATTCTTATTTAGAAAGTGAACATTAGCTATATACGTATTTCCTACAGAATTTTTTATATTATAAAATTATTTTTTGAATACTATGTTATGAAATCTGAAGTTATAATAGACTGAGAAATTTCTGTATATAGTAAAAATCAAACTTACCTATTTTCAATAATTATAAATGATAAATTTGTAAAATCTTATCATTTCTAATTGTTTAAAATCAACAATTAAATATATATTCAATAGATTAGAAGAAACAATTATGTTATAATGTCCAGATATAAACGATTCTTTGCATGCATACATATTAAGTAAAGTGCATATATTTGTCATTAATTCATTAAAAATATTATTTCAATGTTTGATATAATATAATGTATATGCATACTGTATTAACTCAGTCCACTATAAGTGCATTACAATCTCGGAAATAACGACAAAATTATCTGTTATATACAGGAAAATTTAAATCATATTTTGTAAAGAAATATCTGATGATATTTTAAAATTAGGTATTGATTTATTTGTTTATATTAAAATTTTAATAATTAAATTTTATTCTATGATAAGGGTTTATTTCTAACAACATAAATCAATTGAAAAATGTTTATTAACATGTAATGCCTGTCATTGATATCTTTGCTACACATATAATATTAGGCTTGTATATATATATTTGTTTACAAATGGAATAAAATAGATTTAAATGAATTTCTTTGAATAAAATTATTTGTTAAAATACTGGATGTTAAAAAGGAAAGGAAGCATATTTAAACATTTAAAACTGGTCTATCCTGTTTAAATAAATATAAGTAATTTTTCCTCTTGTTACGAAATTATGATAACAGGGATTTTTATATAGCATTCCATATTCATACCTGTCATATAAAAAATTTGCTACATCAAATACTGTAATAGTAAACAGCATTTCAGGATATTAATGAACTTTTCGCTATAGATTTGCATATTCAATTCCATTTTAACGATTTTTAGATTATATTAAATACAACTTTGATTTTTTTTAGTGAATGCAGTACATAACAGTTTCATCATCGTACATTTTACTTACCATATACTGTAGTGTGTTTTGTTTTATGTTTGCTTTTGCTTTTTCGCCGTCTCAATAAATTCAATATTATAATTGGATGAATCATATAAAAGCCCGAACAGTTTTTCTTTGGTTTAACTTCAAAATTTAAACTATTCTTTTGTATGTTTATATAAAGTTATTATAATATATTTGAATAAACATGTCTATATATAAATAATAGCATAAAGAAAATATTTTTATTATAATTAATTTTGTTATAAAATTTAAGCATACATTCACGTTTTGATATCTAAATGATTTCGAACATAAATATATTTTAACGATTGAAGAAAAGAGATGATTACCTCAACATAAAACCAAAAATTTCTAATTTAGAGTCATATAAAGCACGTATATTATTTGTTTGAATAGTGTCATTATACACTAACTTGTAAGCTTAATACTACAATGAAACAATTTTCCTTCTTTCTTATTTATAAATTTATATATATATATATATGAGAAAACCTAAACTGGGTCGTATAGATATAATAAAACAATAAAATTACTATTAGTTAAATTAATCTCGGGTTGTTATGATTATCATGAGATATAGCTTGTTGATTATTATCATATCTATAAAATATATTTTAAAAAATGTTTTAATTCCATTTATTTTTTTAAAAAGATATTCCATTAAATATATAGAATTCAATTTTACATGAGATAGATATAAAAATTATATAACTAGTTTACTATAAATCGTTTTAGAATGCCTTTTTAAAATGTTTTGAATTTACTTATAATAAAAAATATCAAAAATTCAAGTAAACTCCATCTGTCTTAAGTTTGCACTGTAAGCACTAGAGGAAATATCTTCTTCTTGTTGGTTAACATAACCAAAATGGGCTGACATTTCGTTACAAAATAAATAATCTTGAATCTCTTCTCTATCTCTTTCTGATAATAATTCATGTTTAGACCATATTAATAAGGAAGAAAGACAAGAAATCCCGTTAATAATCCGAAATATTGAATTTTTCGTAATATTTTCGCAATAAAAAATGCTAAACCATTTTACACTTGAGAGGAAAGGAACGATGTTGAATATAACATCATCGTTGATACTTCGTGAAGAAGCTATCACTAGATAATTTAATTTTGGGCAATGAGAGAACATGGAAGGAAGACAATCGTTCCATGGTTCTCCACGCAAATTTTCGATCTTTACGAATTCTAGATATCTGAAAATTGATTTTGCTTGTTGATCTTCGTTTCTAAAATAGAGATGATGGATAGAATATAGAGAAAGAGAATGGAGACTTTTACAAATTTGACCAATTAGATAAACGTTGACATATTTGAAATTGTTTAGTCGCAAAACTTTGAGATATTGCCCCGATATTCGTAGAAACGATATAACTCCTATTTCAAAAGTTAGCTTTTTTTCTGATTTTCGAATGCTTATGGATAGACGACGAAGATTTTTGAAAGGAGATAAACTGATAAGTTCAGCATCTTCGATAGAAACTTTATAAAGACAAAGAGAAGTAATATTAGGAAGAGAAAGTAATATCTGAATAGCATCTACTGGTTCTTCCATCTCTGTAATACACAAATCATTAAGCAGCAACTGTTTGCCAAAATTTTGTTGCACAAAACGGCAGATCATCGTCATATAGATGCTTCGTTCTACTTCGACTTTTAAAAGAGGAATATATGCTAAAACAAATGCTAAACCGTCAGCTGTGATTCCAGTATGATATACGCTCAAAATCTTCAAATTTTTGCATTGTACTTCATTGTTCACTTTAGAATTATAACATAAAAAGCGAATTCCCAAATCCGTTACCGCGCAAAACGATAATTCTAAATTTTCTAACATGGTACATGTTAAACCGATTATCTCCAACCCAGAATCACCAATATTTGTTGCATGTAAATCTAATATAACAACGTTAGACAAATGACTGATTACTTCATTAAGATTTTCTTCCGTCATTGTTCCAAAACCTAAATTAAAATATGTAATTTCCTGAAAAAGAAAATTATATTAACATGTATAATAATATTTAGAAAATTTAATATAGTTTTTTATGCTGTATTTAAATTTTTATCATTAGATTTTTACCAATACAGACTCTTTCATTTCCTAAATTTATTTTACAAAACAATTTTTAAAGATTTTTTTTTTTGTGATTTTATATATATTAATTTTAACTTATATAAACATTCATAACTTATTATTCGAAGATTATATTGACAGAAAATTATATTTATAGTTTATTTTTCTTTTTGGATTAATTATTCTGAATAATAATTACCTGAGAAATCTCTACAAATTTATCCAAGGGAATGTCATGGCTATAAAACGAGAGACGAATATTTTTTACACCTTTTCTGAACAAGCAACTAAGAAGTTGTGGATCTAACTCGGACGAAATAAATCTTATGAGAATCTCACATAAATTAGGAGCTGAAAAATTAATAATATTTTACTTTGATGAAGAAAACATAAAGAAATGAAAAAAAAAAAAAAATTATTTTTAAAAGATAAGTATCTTACGAAATTCTTGAAGTATAGTTTTGGGATCGATATGAAAATTTCTATAATAATTCAATATTATATTAATATTATTTCTGATGTAAGATATGCATCGCCGAAAGAGTGTATTCCAAGTATTTATATCCATTTACGTTTAAAATATCAAAATAATAACATGTACACTCTTTGTTGGATGACTCAACAACATTGTTTGAATTCGTCAATATAAATTTATTTCAAATAAAATATAAGTAAAAATTAAATAGATATAAAATGTAACCAAAAAGTTAAAAATCCATTATGTTCATTTTTAATCTATTAATATATGTGGAGCTAACATTCAAAAGAGTCTTTGTCACTCAAATACAACTTTTAGGAATGATCAAAAAATGTGTTTCTCTCAAATTTTTTTGATTAAACAGTCTACTTTCAAAGACCATTATAACTAACAAGTAAGACAAACTTGCTTTTGGATGATTAAACTCCGCAGAGATCATGGTATGAACCACATAAATCGAAATCAGTATTTA
>WUQG02280276.1:0-19739 GCA_011317285.2 Androctonus mauritanicus | reverse complement strand
GCCCGGTGCAGCGTGTACCCCCACCAAACTCTTCACGTACCCCTGGGGGTACGCGTACCACACTTTGGGAAACACTGTTTTAGACCAAAGATTGCTGACCTGCAGTCTTTGGTCAACTGTTTTGATATGAATATAGTTGCTGTTCCTCATCTTCCCTATTCTTCTGATTTAACCATCTATGACTTTGAGCTTCATCTTCATTCTAAGGAAGCTAAAGAGCAGAGATTTGGCACAGATGAGGAGAATCAGGAAGAGAGAAGGATTGTACTGAATGAAGAGAGATGTGAAGAAAGAGGACTTTCAGAAAGTGTTTCACTAATGGCAGACACTCTAAGACATTGCATCAACTTGCAAGTGAACTGCTTTGAGGGGATGACTACCAAAATCTCAAGTTAGTCTGTCATTTTTTAGAGCTAGTTTAGAAATTTTTTGATATCTGATAGATAGGAAAATTTAAGGTGATATTTTTGCAAAATAGAAATTGTTTAATAAATTTTTCATTCCATTTTATGGAAATTACAAAATATTCATTGGTATCTCTGAAACTGCATAAGCCCAAGATTATAGTATTTATTTATTCTTTGATTTGTTGCCTGTTATAAGCATGATTTATACATCATTAGTTATAGCCTACATCTATCAATGAATATATAACAATACTTCATAATGCATTAAAAAATTCCATTTCACAATTACCTTTTAGATCTTTTTTAATTAAAGATATTTAAAATTTTGTGAATTTATTTATTGTTGATATCTTTCAAAATTTTTCATTTATTGTTGAAATATTTTAATAGAAAGACTCTTTTGTATTATATATATTAAGTAGAAATTATGCTAGTATCTGAAGAATTCAAATTTACTTTGTTTTTATTGAAGCAATCAATATGACAAATTACTTTGAATAATTTGTCATATTGATTACTTCAATAAAACCATACCCAAAATTAATGATACCAAAATTTTTTGTTTTATTTTTCCAAAAGAAATTTTAAGATTTATTCTTATTTTTAATGTGCATATTATGTAATTGATAAATTTTATTATACACTAAGTTTAATTCTCTTAAGAATCTTGATGCTGTGGTTAATTTTATTTTTAGGTTGTATTATGATTAATTAAAATATATTTGTTTACCATATTTAGGATCAAATTATTATGTTAGAATTCTTTCAACTATTGATCGAGAATTATTAAAACCAAGTGCAAGTGTTGCTCTTCACAAACATAGCAATGCTCTAGTGGATGTTTTGCCACCTGAAGCAGACAGTAGTATATCTATGTTGAGACCAGGTATAATTTTATTTCCATATTTTTTTTATATAATAAAAATAGGAAAAAATAAATTAAAAAAAAAAATTTATTAGATGAAAAGCCAGATGTGACATATGCTGATATTGGTGGATTAGATATTCAAAAACAGGAAATTAGAGAAGCAGTTGAGTTGCCTCTCACACACTTTGAATTATATAAACAAATAGGCATTGATCCTCCTCGTGGTGTTTTAATGTATGGACCTCCAGGATGTGGCAAAACCATGTTGGCAAAGGCAGTTGCACATCATACAACAGGTACTATATATAATTTATGGGCTATTTTGATGATTTAAATTACTATATATAAAATTTATTGTTTTTTTCCTCTTCAAGCTGCATTTATAAGAGTAGTGGGATCTGAATTTGTACAGAAATATCTAGGTGAAGGTCCTAGAATGGTAAGAGATGTTTTTCGTTTAGCAAGAGAGAATGCACCAGCTATTATTTTCATAGATGAGATAGATGCTATTGCTACTAAAAGATTTGATGCACAAACTGGAGGTTAGATATTTATGATAATTCTGAATTTATTAAAATTAAAAATTTTTTTCTGTTTCATATTATTTATGATTAAGTAATATAAATTATTAGTTGAAATATCAATGGAATAGCTCTTCTATAAATATAGGATCAGGTAATTTTGAAGAAATTACATCAGTTAGCATACTCTTATGTAGTGCTAATCAGTTAATGAAAAGTTTATTGATTTACATATAAGAGATTTGAATATTTTTAATAATTTAATAAAATATTTCTTTTAGGAATAGATTAGATATTATAAATTCAGATGTATATGTAAATTGCAGAAAATTAATTTTTGCATATTCTAATTTTGTAAGTATTTAAATTGTATAAAAGTTATTTTGAATGTTGTTATATTATTTATGTTTGTTAATATATTATTTATTAATCAAGATTTAAAATATCTATAGTGACAATTAGAGCTATAAACTAATTTTAATTCTGAGAATCAGGAGCAGATCTAAATTTCTGAGGTCTTAGGTTTGAGATTTTTTTTAGAGTTCTTTTTAAAATTTTTAAATAATAAATTAAAAAAAATATATTTTATACATGAAGTAACATTTTATTGATATATAACTGTTACAAGCATTAAGTAAAAATATCAAATAAAAAATTATAAGCAACATAGCAATATGATAATATCATAATAAATTATTATATGCCTATTTTTTATTAGTGTATCTTTAGTAACATAATTTTAAATCAATGATCTTGTTATGTCATTTTTATGTATATAATAAATCAGTCAGTCTATCATGCTTATTACATGGCTCAATCTTGAAAACAATTATTCCGCTTTACAATTGTAAGGAAAATTTTCAAAATAGTATATAGATTTGGAAAAGTATCTTTCCAAATATATATACTATTCAAAGTCAATATTATTTGTTATCAATATTAAAGAAAAATTTAAATTTTTTGCTATTTCTACATTTACTTGGCCTCTTCAGTTTAGTTCTGTAAAATAGATTCTTAACAGAATTAAAATTAGATATAAATAATACTCATAATGCTGAAACAGATGTAGATTTAAAAAGAAAAGTAATAACTAAAAATGCAGAAAGCACTTTTGGTTTTTAGTAATCCTCTTTAGTTATTATAAATATATATTTAATAACCCTCTCATTCTATATATACCCTATACTTAGAACATCTCTTTGAAAAGAGATATTCTAAGTATAGGGTATAAATTTGAAATAATAATGTTCCTTAGAACATTATTCTTTCAAATTTATTTTTTGTATATATGTTAATTTACCTGCTGAAGAAGATTATTAGAAAAATGAAAGTGCTTCCTTCATTTTTATAATTATTACTTTTCTTTTTTAAACATACACTTGTCTCAGTACTATGCTTGTTATTTATGCTTTATGAAGATTTTACTATTCTATACTTACCTGTTCTAGACAACATATTTTCACTACTATATAACTTTATTATTTTATTAACTATTATTTTGTAATAAAGTAAAACGAGCCATCAGATATTAAATTTGGACAATATTTAAAACTACAATGACTTAGCATTTTCTCAAACTATTAGATGTGGTGGACCAGTAATTTTTCTCCAATGCTCCACAGACTATTATAAAATTTCCAGTTTACCTTAAGAAATAAAGTTTAGGTATAGGCATATTTTCCTCATTCTGTACTTTCTGATATCATTCAAAGATAGTTCTTTATGATGGTGATCAATACAATTGACAAAGGGTTAAAAGTTCCTGATCAAAGACCTGATATACAAAAAGCATCAGACCTTTGTGTCTGGTTCTTGTATTTTTATGTTTATTGTAATAAACTTAACAAAGTGGAGTGTAATAATAAATATTGAGAGTGGGCAATCCATAAATTTTGGGAATTTCTGACTTAAGGCAGAAGGGTTCAAACCAAACCCACTGTCTTAAGTCAAGGATTACCAGTATAGTATTTGATTGAAACTACAATTATGAACTATAAAGTGATAGCATATCAGTGTTTTATTTCTGAAAACATATCAACTCTCTGTGGATCAGCAACCAATGATTAGCTTTGAATAGCACTAACTTAGAGAATTCATATTTTTTCATCTCACTCTGCCCAAATATCGATAGTATAATTATTTTGAAAAATATATATAGATAGTCAGTACTCAATTTACAACAGGGTTCAGTTTTCATGTTGTTGTCATCAGAATGGTTAAGTCATAAATGTCCAAATTTATGAATTTCTCACAATTAATGTTTACTGGGACACTACATTATCTTACTAAAGAACATAAAAATACAAGAACCAAACAAAAATGGATGGTTTCCATATATCTCACCATTAGATTAAGGATTTGAATTCATTGGATTGCATTGATCAGTCGCAAAATTAACTGATTACAGCACTGTTTTAAGTACAAGTGGTTTAGCAAAAAACTAAATTAGGAGAAAATAGCTGTTTTTTCATGTACTTTCAGAATCATTGTTTACTTTAGATGCTTGCAGCTTTCATTACTATTTTGTTGATGTATCATCAGAAATTTATAAGTGTTTGCTGATATGTATTATATTAAAATTAAATAATAAAATTTAAGGATATATTAATATTTTAAAAAATTTTTATTTTAATAGATATTGATTGTTGTAAATTGCTAATACTGCATTTTATAACTTAATGATCTGAAATCAGTTTTCATACTTTGTTGTTTGAATAAACTTAAATTTTCAAATTGGACTTTTTAGTTTTAAATATACAAAAACAACCAAAACCATAGTTTGAAAATTTGGAACATTGAAACAGTGAATATTAACTACTATTAAAGTTATTGTGGTCAAAGGTTTTATTTAATATTAATTGACATGGATTTTAAATTTTCTATTTGTTTTTAGTAAAAGAATTTAAATATCCTACAAGTTGCTAATGTGATATAGCATCTTCAAATAACCATATTTCTGTTAATAATTGAAAATTATCATAAAATACAAATACAGAAGTCTTTTTTTTTCAGAATTATTTATTTATTTATTTATTTTCTTTCATATTTTTCATAGTGTACAAGTTTTGTATTAATTGTATTACTTTGATTATACAAGTTTTGTATAATCAATCAAATCAAGTTTATTTGATTGATTATATCCATTTTATTATTTAGTTTTCTGGTGAGCTCTCTTAAATATTTTATATTTAAAAAGATAGAAAAAAAAATTGAGAATCTTAATTTTTCTTATAAAAATTTTAGGTATATATATTAATTATTAATAATTATCTATTTTAACATATTTTATTTGCTAGTTACATTATTGTAACCTGTTTAAAAATGGGCTGTTTCACCAAACTTACTTATTTTAGCAAAAACAAAAATTATTAATATAAAGTGAAATTTCTTAATATTTCAGCTGACAGAGAAGTTCAAAGGATCCTTTTAGAACTTCTGAATCAAATGGATGGTTTTGACCAAACAACAAATGTCAAAGTAAGAAAATTAAAATTTTTTTCATTATTATTAAATTTAAACAATTTGCTATGCTACTAGATCATCACTTTTGGATTACAACCTATTAGTTTGATCCAAAAGTTGATCATAAAGCTACACACTACTTAACTAACTTTAAGATTACAAAACTATTGACCCAAAATTAATTGTCTTCTGAGATCCAAAGGCATATTGAATTATTGAACTTAAAATAATATTTTTGGAAAAAAAATTTATAAGTTCACTATAGAGGTCTCCTATCATGGACGTTGCATTCTGAGTTAAAGCAAATTCAGTTTTCTATAGGTGCAATGTAATAAGTGGAAGTTATATTCCTAATTATTAGAACTCTCTAAAAACTTACACTATTATTTTTGAATATTCAATAATACTGTTTAGCCTTTAAAACAAGGAAAATTATCAGCATTACAACATTTTATATAGGTAAAAATAAAGATTAGATGAGATGTAAGCATGCTGTGTTTCCATCCTAGACAATGTATTTAATTCCTGGGTCTCCAGAATTAAATACAGATCCTCATATCTCCAGAATTAAATATAGCCTCATATCTCCAGAATTTTTCAGGGGAGGTCTGTGCTGGCTCATTGGATCTCATCCTCCATCCTGCTAGCTATGTGGACAATGGCACGGGCCATTGCTTAGTATCACAGATAGAAAGTGATATTAAACTTCACAGAAAAAACAAATGTGGACACATGAAAATAAGCATTTTAAAATTCTAATATCAACTAAATGGCTGTGTGGAAAAGCAGTCTGGTTAAATTTGAATTTCATATATCAAATTTTTCAAAAAGAATCTGAACCTGGCCAGGAACACAATTTATCTCACTATGGGTATTAGCCATCCAATGAGCACTAAAAATACTTGCTATCCAAAATATATCCCATGTGATTCAGTGGTTTAATTCAAACTAACATAATCAAGTTTGTAATAAAAATAAATATTTTTAATATCACTTATCAATCACTGGAATCCATTTGATGCCCAGCTACAAATTTCCTATATTTGTTGTAGAATCAACAGGACTTTACCATAGATGAATTGATATCCAAGTCAGATCTATCAAAAAAGTTTGAGACATGGAGTCGAAATTCCACCCTGGACTGGACTGGAATCAAGTTCAGATTAAATGAATTCATTTATTGTTTGTGATTTAATTGTAAATATTTCAGGAAATAATTATTTTTGAATTGAAATAAAATCGTGTTTTATAAAACAACATTGAAGATTAGCATGGCCTCTATTCTTTCTTTTATGCTATACACTAGTTTTTTTTTATTGGACACTTAAGTGGCAGGGATCTCAATGCTCATAACAGGATGCCCATAACATTAGGTAATCAGATGAATAATGAGGTTAAATGATGTGAGTCTGAACACCTAAAAAAATCTGGAATTATAAGTATTTTATGGTGGAAACACATCACATTTCCATTCAGTCAGTTGGCTGCTATTATTGCAAAATCATTGATTGTGACAGTGATTTTTATCTTAATCTGTACTTATGACAATCATAAATTTAAGATCCATAAACAGATCTCGCATATCCTTGTTTGACTTTTTATATTTAACACTTTGATGCAACTAGAAAAATTAAGAGCCTTCATGAGGATGGTAATTTATCAAATTTACCTTTATCAGGAACATAAATTGGGAGTTCCTTTTATATAGTAATTATTAATATACTAATAAAATAATAGAAATTCATAAATCTTTATGTAAGTAAAATATTTACAAAATATCAGAAAATATTCAAAGTATTCATAATCTGGACTGTTAACTTTGTGATCATATGAAATTTGTGTACTATATCAATAGATCATGCTTCAGTGTTGTCATCATTTTCTGTTACAGCAAATGTAAATATGTAGCTGTGTGTCAAGTTTATACAGTTGAAATTTAAATTTCTCAATTTCTTTTATTTATCCCAATTACAAAATGGTTTTTAGAGAGTGATAAAATTAAATTTCATTTTGTTTTCTAAAATTATTCAAAAGGTTTAGTAAATTATCAAAATGTTTCTATAATAAATAAAAGAATTTAAAATGAATATAGTTTATGAAAAATGCTGAAATTTCACATAATATATTTCCTAATGGTAAAACAAAAGTTTGGTTAAAATTGCTAATAACTATTTGTGTGTCAGAAATATAGTTTAAATTATTATTAAATGAATTGATATAAACTTTTCTGACGACTATAGAATAAATCATGGATGGAATAAGTTTTTCATGTTATCATATATATTTGTTTATGTTTTGAAACCAATAAAACATTATTAAAATTGCTCATAACAATAAAATTATTTTTGGAATTACTGTTTTGATGGAAGTATCATATTGTCATAATCATAAAATCTTATTTGGATGAATTTTGACTAGTAAATTAGCAATAGTTAATTTATCAAAACGTTATATTTTTCATTACAAAACTAAGCTATTTCTTTAATCAATAAATTTTCACATCTGATGATCTAAAAACCATATAAATAAACCAGCATGCAAAAGAAATTTTGCTATTTTTACAGGAAATCTAATACTTAATTATATATATTCCATATATTTGTAAAGATATAAGAATATGTAACAAGGGTTTGTTTAAAAAGTTTATTATGGAACTTGGTCAATAATTTTGGAGTTATGAAATGAAACTTTCAAAATTTGCTTAAAATTAAGATTTAAATGATTTTATCCAGATGGGAAATGTGTGAAATATAATTTAATCACTATTTTTTATTAAATCTTATTTTAACACAAATAATAAAATTTTTATTTAAATTTCAGGTCATCATGGCTACTAACAGGGCAGATACATTAGATCCAGCCCTCTTACGCCCTGGAAGATTAGATAGGAAAATAGAATTTCCTTTGCCTGACAGACGGCAGAAACGATTAATATTCTCTACCATAACAACAAAGATGAACTTAAGTGAAGAAGTTGATTTAGAGGATTATGTAGCGAGACCAGATAAAATATCTGGAGCTGATATCAATGCAATTTGCCAAGAAGTAAGTATTTTTGTTTAAAAAAAAAGATATTTTAAAATAAGTTATTTAAATTTGTTTATTATTTTTTAGGCTGGAATGCATGCAGTACGAGAGAACAGATATGTTGTACTGGCTAAGGATTTTGAAAAAGGTTACAAGAATAATATAAAGAAAGATGAATCAGAACATGAATTTTACAAATAGGATTATAATTTTTGCTGATGGAAAGATTTCCAATTTTTTTTTTTAATGTAATAATTTTATATTGTTTGAAAATGTTTCCGTAGAAATAATAAATATATTGTTAAACACATTTGCAGTGTGTAATTTGGACAAAATTATAAAAAAAGCTTAGCTTATTTAATACACAATTTAATCACCATTAACAATACATAATTTTATGCAACACCTCAATAAAGATAAGCATTGCGAACGTGACTTAAAATTTACAAAAATTATCCTTTTTATACATAATGAATTTCATCATGATAATTACAAACAATTTGGCCATTTTCTTCCATCATTTAATGCAAAATAACTTTTCTGTTTAGGAACTTATATGCAAATATGAGGTAATTACATTTGGTTTTTTTGGATACAAAATATATACAAATTTTTTACTATATTTAAAATCCTATTAAATTGGAACACAAGATTTATAATTTGTGAAGTTTATCTGCTGGACAACTTTATTTCAGAAAAAACTGAACAGAAAAAAATTGAGATCAAGATATGTATTCTTATAAACTTTATACAATAGGAATTTTTCTCTACTAATTCCTAACTAATACATATGTAACCTAAACTTCTTCCAGGTATCTGTCAAAAATATTAGCACTAGAATACATATTTAAAACAAATGGAATGTTAAACTTCTTTTCATTATTTAATCTTACAAAAATGAGCAATATACTAACTCTGAATTAGGAACATTATTGTTTTTACTTTCTACAAACAACTGCAATAAATTTTGGAATATTCTAAAGCAGTTTTTCAAAGAACTCTAAAAAAAATACTCTCGAACTGCTGTTCTGCGATACAATGTTTGGTGGCCACATATGCATTTGCTAAATTTATATTGATTGCTGTGGTTGTTCAGATTATAAGCAAATGGAAAATCAAATATTTTATCAAAAATCCAGTTGATTTTAAAATATTGCAAATATTTATATGAAAAATATAGTATATTGACCTGAAGGACCAACCAGATTTGTTCCTCGTGAATTAAATTTAAAACATTTAATAACTCCAATGATTATTACAGTTTAATAGTAGTGGATATAAAAAAAATGCTTAATACTTGCAAAATTAAATTACATTACAGATTTATATATTTGATATCTGAAAATATAATTGTGTTGATGATGGCCATACTTCAGAATTGCTGCCCCAGAATGTGGTGGATCCACTTATAATACTCAATTTTTGTAACTTTGGTTCACTGGTGGAGAAACATCATACTATACTGTATAGCATTATAGCAACTATTAAAATTATAATCACAAATTTAGCAAAATGCTTTTAAAGTTGTTTTGTAATATATAATGCACATTAATTTGATAGTTTTATCGAAAAATATAGTCTGTCTTTATAGTGATTAATGTAAATTTCAACGCTATTTCTAAAAATAAACTGAGCCTATTTTGTTTTAATTCTTTGATCATTGATGATATGAAGCACATCTGTCTCCAGCGTATGTTAACTGTTAGACTGGCCATAATTCTTTATAAATGGAGAAAAATTAATGATCAAAAGGCTAAATCAAACAAATATTTTGACTGTAATATTAGAATATAGTGATACTCTTATATAACAGTTTTATATACAAAATTACAAACAAGTCTCAAATTTTTATATAACTATTCACTGATAAACAGTAATTTAAAAATTAGATATGACAACAGCTAAGATCAGCACATAGTTTGAGTACTACATATAGAACAAAGGCATTAAAACTACAATGCTGGAATTTTAGCTATAACCTGATATTTAGCATCATGTATTATCACAAGCCATTATTTATAAAATCAACAATGTTAAATTGTGACCCTAACTGAACAATAAAACAATATTTATAAAAAATGATAAGAAATAGTGAGAGAATACTAAAAGATAATGACTAGATTGGACTAATTGAGATGAGATGTTACATTTGTATAGTTAATTGTGCCATATATGTGAAACAAATGGTAAATATATTTATATGCATTAATTTAAACTAACACTAAACACCAATATCACATATTGCAAAATGTGCAATTGTGTGTTCAGATTTATATAGATTGAATAAATAAGGTGTGTATATATATAGGTATATAATAGAGTTCTCTTTTAGGTTTATGTATTTCATACTAAAGAAAATGGATAAATAGAAGGAATGTTATCCTTCAGATTTTTTTAGTTATGTCAACTATATAACATTATCGTTTCATAAAATAAATTCAGCTCATATATAATCTTTGTAATGTGTAGTGACTGTTTTAAATAATATCTTTTATAAATAAATTGGCAAATTAAAAGTCATTGCAATTTCAAAAAGTGTAAAATAAGTTCCTTTCTATTTTAATGTCAATTACCGACATTATCTTCCTTTATGCATAAAATTGCAATAAATTAAAAAATTACTTTCTCCAGTTGCTAATAAATTACCAAATATACTATTTTAAATAGGAAAAAGTTTCACGTTACCTATATACAAATATTTTCATTAATAGCATTTGAATTGGAAATAAATATTTCTCACAACCTGAACAAATGCTATATTAATTTAGAAGTCAAGACATCAGTAGCAAAAATTTAGAACTCATTGTAACGTATGCCACTGTGTAACCTGTTTCCTTGGAGATTGTTTCATAGCATTCCAATGATGAAGAGCACTACCTCGGACACATGAGCCAATAACAACTTTTCCTATATGGCGATTCTTCTTACTTGAATTTGGTGAAGTTGGACTTTCAGGTGAAGATATGGATCCATCTTGTGGATCACGATGAGTAACAACAATTATAAAGGCAACATGGTCAAGTTGAGAGGGTGGTATATCAAATGTAAGAGATTCATTGTAAACCGGAAATAATGTTCCAGGCTTAACTGATGTTTTCCTTTTTTTGAGAAGTTTTCCATTATGGAGCAAAATTATACGAACATATGGAGCTATAAATGTATAAAAAGATTAATAAGATTTTGCTTTAATATATTCACTACCAAATTTAATTTGCTTGATAATCTAATACAAGAAAAATAGAAACAAGTTCCATCTTGTTCAGTGAACTATTTTGTAAAATTCTTTTTGATATATTTATGTATTAAAATGTATTTAGTTATGAATATGTTTAAACACAAATTAGGATCTACTTTATCTTTGAAAATTCTGATTTGACTTACCAAATGATTCTTGATCTTCAGTAACCAAATGCAAGTTGTTAGCTTTTATAACATTAAATGTAAGTCTTTCAGCTGTAGGTAAATAACTGAGTCCAAATAAAATTTCTCCATTATCCTAAATATATAAATTAAATTAAATTATTATTTCTAATTAAAAAATGTATTATTTATGAAAGATCACTCACTTGTTTTGGTTCAGCCAGATCTATGGTATGGGTTTGTTCTTTGCTGTTTTCTAAATCTGCAAGATTCACAATAACTTGACCAAGTTCAGTGTCATTGGCTAGTTTCTCTTCATCAAAGACTGATATTTTAATCCAACAGTCTTTAATATCATTTTTCATTATATCCATGGCAAATCTTTCTTTGAATAATGGATGTTGTGTCTTTTTTTTGGTGGTAGTTTTAAATTCATAGAGAGATACTAAACTGTTTTTTGACCAACGTCTACGTCCTTTACTTCTATAAATCTGTACAGTTAAATATGGATCACAAGTGCCTCCATATAATCTTGGTGGTAAATCTTGCGCTTCCTAAAAGAGTAAGAAAACAATAATTGTAATATTTTAAATTTACAAATATAAAAATAATAAAACATATTTACCTTTAAAACAATTATCAGCTGCCCAACTCCTTCTTTATCAACAGTATTGTAATGAAGACTAAATGATACCTGACCATAATTTATTTCTTCTCCATCTACTGTAGGCATATCCACTGATGCTTCACTCTAAAAACATTTTTACAATAAGTTACAAACTAAATGATATAAAGATTTTATATTTGAAAGCTTACATATGTAGATATGGAAGCATCTCCACGACTACTAGTTGACATGCTACTATAAGTGGAATCTTCACGATGTTTACGACTTTGTTTGAAGTGACTATCTGTAGCAATTTTGGCCAAGGGAATGGATGATTCAGTCTCCACTGTATACTGAGGTGTTCCAGTCAATTTGAATGTTGCTGTTTCTTCAATACCATCATATTCATTTGCTTTATTCATTTTCATTTTCCCCACTGAGAATTATAATAGATTTTAATGGAAAAATATATAATCATCATCTGTTATTCAAATTATTGATACAAACTTACTCTTCTTTCCTAGAGAAACCAAACAAGAATGGAGCCAGCACACTGGAGTAACAACACACACAGTTATAATAACAGTTACAGCTAACAATGCCAGACAGATTGCAATGATTAGGAATTTTTGACCTTCTGTCAACTGAAACATTATATCTGAAAGAAAATTTTGAATATGATAATATGAACTAAAAACAATGTAATACATTATTTTTATAGAAAATAGCATTGAAATTTATAACTTAAATCATATGCTTATCAGTATTATATAAATTAACTAAAATGACACTGAAATCAATGTTCATCAGATAATTAGAAATATAACTATGATTTAGACTTTAAATCTAAAGTATAATATTCTTAGACAAACTTAATGAAATATGTTTAATATTTACATCAAATAATTTTAATGATTAAAAAGTTTTTTTTATTTCTTCCATTTCATACAAAATATATATTAGTTACATCTTATTTCAAAAGAAAAAATAAATCTTTCAAATGATATAAGCACAAATCTTTATGCTACTAGTTTTTTATAACATTTAAAATTACATATTATTTAAGAATTAATTCTTTTAACTATTTCATCATCAAGTAAAAATTAGTATATATTTTCATTGTTATCTATAATTTTACTATAATAATAATTTTATGTGGTGAGTATATTTCTATTACACCTTTCGAAAATACCAAAATATTTCAGTTTTAAATAAGACATTCAATTTTTGTATAGTTAATTTTTTTGGAGAGAGTTTTGCAGATCTTGAAATTTTGTAAAAAATTTTAAAATCTAATCATCATACTTTTAGTTGATGAGAATCTTATTTTTTATAAATAAAAATATTAATCTCAAATATTTTTTTATCTAATACTATATATATTGGATTAAAATTTATATTATATTTATGAAAAAAACTAAACATTTTAATATATTTTCCTAGATAATCTAAAAATAATGTATATAAAAATGAAAATATTGAAATGTACATATGAAATTCTCATAAATAAGGTAGAAGACATTGATGAAAAATGTGTGAGAGAATTAAAACAAACATTAACATAAAGAAATTTAAGAGCATGTTTTATTTGCATAGACCAATTGTCATACTTGATTTAATCAAATATTTTCATTTTCATCGACAAGAACTGAAATTTATAAATTTTCAAATAAAAATTAAAAAGAAACTTCTTGTTTTTAAATATATTTAAAGTAAAACATAATAAATTATATTAAATTACTAAAAATTTATAATTCAATAAATATTATAAGTGAAATATAAATTACTAAAATATAATTTTAGTAAGAATTCAATCTGAAAAATTAAAAACAAACCAATGTAGACTTAGACTTAATTAAAAAGAAAGATTAATATATTGACCCAGCTAGTTTAATTTTCCATCAAAGTTAACTATATATTGCCACTTCCAGTTACTATAAAATATTATATATATATATATCATATCATTTTCTCATTTGCAAGTTTTAAAAAAAATTCCTTTCTTTAATCACAGATTCACATCATACTGTTCCATGATCTTTATCAAAAGTGTATTACCTTTACAGGAATATTTAATATATTGTTGAAAATTAATATAGGTATATAACTCTACAATAAAATTAAAGAGTATATATAAAATCTCTATTTAAATCAATGTTAAAATTTAAACAAGTTCAATCAATTTTGATGGTAAAAATATTCAAGTAATTTTACAATACAGTAAAATCTAAATATTTACTTTCAAAGAATAATAGTGCGAAAACTTGAATAATCATCCAAAGTATAGATGAGTTACAAACACAACTTCATATAGAGGCAATATCTAAAATAACTTATGCAAAAACAGGCACATATACAAACATATATATATATACTAATTAGAAATAATTTTCTAAGTTAGATAATTTATGCAATTACAAATTGCAACTAATAATTTTTAAAATATATATTTCAAGAAAATAAAAGTTATTGGATTTTTGAAAATTCTTTATCATAGATGTTAATTAATGGATGCTTATTTTGATTAAAACGGTTTTACTGAAATAAATCTCATTAAAGTAACAACTAAATTGAGTATATAAGATTATCTTATTATATTCGTCGTATTAATCTTAGTTCAATAAAAACAATCTTACTAGCAAAGATGGGCGATTGATATTTTTTAACTTGAAACTCATTGGCATACATTTCGAATCCATAAGATTTTACATCTGTATATCGTTGGATTTTACAGAGCATTTATTATAGTTTCAGTAACAATAATCAAACAGGCAGAATGATGTGGATAGACAAAGTTCAACCCACTTACATCCTACGGAGCACTTTACGTAAGTAGCTTTTATAATCTTTTCTAAAGATCAGTCATCTAGGCACATAACACGTGGAAAATAATAATATTGAAACGTGAAAATGTTTACATAAATTGCCTAACTGTAAAATCAAATGCAGGAGTATAGTTAATTTAGGGTTAACACTGATATGAAGCAGACGATAATCTACTACGTCTAACTTGCCTACACAATTAATAATCGAAATAAAGAGTTCATATTAATAAAACTGGTTACTTACCATTGGCTTGTTATCCAATTTGTTTAGTTGGTTTTGACATTTAAAGTGAATTAGCGGAAAAATAACATCCTAACTTCTACTCGAGTATAGGAACACGCACTTCCTAACGTCGACTCCACTCTGACACAACTGTATACATCAGCTGTACGCCAGTCCCGCATTTCAATTACTGTACTGTATTTTATTTTTATATTTTCTCGTATATTGTAAAAAATATTTTATGTTAAAAGCTATAAATTGTCGTTTATTATTTTTTATATTATTAAACTATTTATAGTTTAATAATAATAATAATAATATATTTTAAAATATCATCTACGTTTCAAACTCCATTTTGGATTTATTTTTTCTAATCGTTAAATAATTAAACACCGATTAAGGTGAAAAATAAAATAGATATTATAATAATAATAAGAATTAAATATACTGGTATTTTAAATTTAATAATTTTATGAAGATTTATATATTGTAAATTTTGTTTTTTATCATTGCATTTTTATAAATAGGATATCTATGGTTTCGCCCGATATCTAGAAAATATAATTTCAGATGCACATAATATTAATTTAGTGCATTCTTTGCAAATTTTGATTTTTGCAATTTAGCCTATATAAAAGGACTTTTTTAAAGTAAGAGTTGTATGTCCAAAAGGACATCCAAAAAGAACAAAATGTCCTTCCGGTGTTTAAGTTTTGACCACCAAAAATTTCAAATTTATATACATTAAGGCTTGGAAAAGAGCATAAGAATATAAGAATAAATTAAACAACGAACTATATTTTATTTACATTTTCAGCAATTAAATTGCAATTAATTTGTTAATATTTTTTCAAAAGTTTAACTGATCATCCATAGAAAATTCATTAAAAAATTGTCTGCTACATAATATGTTTAAACATTCCGGTTTAATAATATCCGATAACCTTATCTGAAATATAATGAATCTAAACAAATTTCCTTTTAGAAATAAGTTTTATTTATTCACTGCACTTCAATGAAGAGAAAACAAAGATATGATTAGAAGCAGCACCGGATCTAGATATTTTGTCACTCGAGGCAACATTAGACAATGGCGTCCCCTCTCCTCTTCACTCATATACATTAATACATAAACATATCTCTGGAACCGGAATGTAATGACGTCAGATACATAGTCACTGAGAAACATGCAAAAACTTGGGTTAGATTGGGAGACAGTAAACCTAGTGGGATTATAAGTATAAAGCTTTTAATGAAAATAAAGTGGTATCTATGTTAAAAACAAAATAATAATGATGATAATAAATAAAGCATATTTGCGATTATGATATCCTGAGTGCAGTGGCGTAACCCAGACGGGAGCGAAGGGGACGGTTCGCTCCGGGCATCAAGCTGAATGGGGGCCAAAAATATGGGATATCATTACTCTTCATCAGATAGTAATATAAAAATGTTTGTATCATTTTCAGTTCTTAAAAATTATTTAATATTATTGATATTCGTAAATAAACTTTTTTAAATTTTGTGCTAAATACACAATGGCGGAATTTAAAATTTTTGGCCACTGCAAAATATTACTGTATTCGGACCCCTACACACAAAAAATTTATCTAGATATTTTTAACAGAAAATGTCAAAAAAATTAAAATTGCATCATTTAAAACAGAATTGAAAATTATCAAAAAAATAAATAAATATATATATAGGTATATATATTTAAAATTCTTCCTCCTGGATTTTAAATTTGAAAAATCTCTAATCATATCTTTTATTTCTATATTTTTGGCTACTGCTCCTACCGCCGCACTGCTATGATTCAATGAATATTTTTCACTCTTTTCATGGTACATTTAACTTTTATTGTATTATGTTGTTAATTTAAAAAAAAAAGAGTAAAAGTACAAGCAAAGAGGATTTAGACCCCCCGCGTTGCGGGATACGGCTCATTATAGTTCCGCCACTATAGATACGACATACATATACAATATATAGATAGTTAATTCTAATTCAAATTCAAATGCGCGAATTTTGTTGAACGTTTCGTAAATGTTAAGTATTGCAGTAAAATAAAATGTGTACTGAAAGTTAAAACAGTTGTGTTTTTTTTTTTTTTTGGAGAGGGAGTGGGGGCTAAAAATTTCATCAAGGAGTACCAAAGATTCTGAATACGCCACTGCCTGATTGCGATGTACCAATGCGGGGAAAATATAAGGGAAACACATATATTTATTTGTTTAGATAGACTGTTATTCAATCATGTAAATAATAACAATTTAGTTTGCACCGGTTTCTCTTTCCCTTGATGAGTATTATCCGTTAGAAAAATATACCATTATGTCATAGACCAGTGGTCTCAAACACAAATTGCGTGCAGGCTGAATACGCAATTCAAAAAGAAATGATGGGCTGAATATTTTTAAACAAAACTACAATGAAAAGAAAATATTTTACTGATACAGTAGTTTCTGATAGCAAAGAGTAGATTGAGTACAGTGCCCTTTAAAACTTAGCATTGTTATTTTATTAACTTTAAATTGGGCCGGATTTGTCGCATGGAAAAGCTTCGGCTTTTCACTCTGGAGAACCCAGTTCGAATCTTGGGTCCCACACCTTGGAAACATTTATCCTGGGGTCCGGGCCCGGCCCATCGATTCCCGTCCTCCATAATCCGTCTGACCCAGCCGCAGAGGTGGGCAACTTGTCGATTGTTTCGCCCCGTCAGTATTCTTCCAGAATGAAAACTGGCATCATCTGACTGTCAAAAACAACGTTAAATTGTAATAATTTTCCGACTGTAACATGTATTTAAAAAATAACTAAAACATCTTCGCGGGCGGTACACAATTGCTTTGCGGGTTGCCAGTTTGAAACTATTGTTGTAGACCGACTCTACAGCACCAAATATTGTCAAGGCAATTAAATTTGTGCGTGAAATTGCAAGTGCATTTTCGCACCCTCTCATAAATTTCGCCTTAGTCGATTGTCTAGCCCGCCTTACTCTAGATCTGGCGGCGCTAATTAAAAGTGACAATTTGTATAGATTAATTTTGTATACTGTGCGAGGTTTTCAGAAACGTATCCTTGTACAAAAATGTGAGAGCTACAAAGCTTCACACTTTCCTATAAAATCGAGGATTTTTGTTTCTAAAAACCCTGCTTAATTTAAGACTGATTTTTCCATAGGAATAAATCTAAAGCAGGGAATCAATTCTCAAAACGCATAAATATACAACCACTAATGTATTTTTCTATTTAGTACATATTTTTTATGCATAACAAATAAGTAATAAAAAGTAGATTTAATGATAATTTTATCATTATTTATATGAAAATAAATAACTGAAAATCATTAATTTTTGGGCACGTTTCGGAATTGTACTATACACATCATTTTATAAACGCTCAGACGATTTTAAATTATAACAACAGTAAATGTTAAAATACTTAGCAACACTAATCAAAATTACTTGCAGTTCCGAAACAAACATGATTCATGGGATGTTGATAAAATATGGCAACCTATTTTGTTTCTAAAGTTTCATCACATACTGACGATAGCGTAATCGCAGATTCCAATTCATTGGACCTGCTGGCTTTGAAATTATGCGATTTGTGAAGAATTTTTTTATATTTTGGAATTCATATTAGTTCGAAATTCATGCATAAAAGTTAGACTTTAATAATATTTTTATATTTCACTATTTCCAAATTCACATAATCCAAATTCGCGTAAAATCGAAACAAACTTTCGCATGTATAACTATATATAGAGAGACCGGATGGCCGAGTGATAATGTGTCGGCCTGCCACCCAGGAGGACCCGGGTTCGCGTAACGGGTCTGATAACTCCTGAAAAGTTTTTTGGGAGTGCTGGGCCCGGCCCGGCGATCCCCGTCCTTCACCATCCAGCCCCCTTCCACGGGTGTGGGTGCAGCCCGTGGTTAGAACTGGTCCCGTCCCTTAGTAATTTTCCTGATTGGAAAGGGACGTAAAATATGCATAAAAACTATATATACACACAGGCATAACGCATATAGAGTGCATATTTAACATATATTTACATACAGTGCTGTCATTCAAAATAATTAACAATCGGTTCTATCTATTTTTTTCGAAAAGAAAATAAATCTGCAATTAATCTTAAAATAATACTTAAAATAAATGCAATGCCATTATAATGATATTTTAATACACATTTTGATATTTAGCTTGTTTAAACGAAATTGTGAAAGAATTCATGGCTTCCATTGAAACCATTTTTAAATAATAATCTACGACTTTCAGTCATGGGTGCTTTCAATGAATTGCGTTCATGATCCCCTTATAATAATTTATTATCGAATTTCATTTCACTTATGCGTTTATATATATATACAGTGGACACAAAAAGTATTTGCACACCTAGTTATTTTGCTTATATAAATAAATCAGTATATAAA
>WUQG02280165.1:0-19740 GCA_011317285.2 Androctonus mauritanicus | reverse complement strand
ACTGCTTTGGAATCTAATAGGCAGTGGCATACTCAGAGAGGGGGGTCCGCCCCGTGCACCAAGCTGAATGGGGACCAAGAGCATGGAATATCATTACTATTCACCAGATATTTGTATAATTTTCAATTCTTAAAAATTATTTAAGAAAATGTGTGTTGAAAGAGTTAAAACAGATGTGTTTTTTGGAGGGGAGACGGAGCAAAAAAAAATGCTGCCCTGGATACCAAAGATTCTGGGTACATCACACTGCTAATAGGACTAAAGTTTTTTTTTTTTAGTAAAGGATCTCTGTTCTGATAGGTATTATTTTAGATATCTAATGTAGTATATATATATAGTTGACTAAGCTTTTGTTTTGTTTTCAATTTAGAATTTTGGCAGCGAAGATCCGTTCGACGAAGACAGTCAGTCGAACAAATAACGGGACTGACCGGTGGAAGTTCCGCCCGGAGAGTAACGGCGCTAACATTCCAATCTCCGGCCGAATCCGAAGCAATTTCGTTCCGGAGCGTGTTCCGACCGTAAGGTCATCGAAGACGAGAGTGGCAATTGGCACCCACGCACCGTCCGACCAGAAATTTCCGCCGTCCAATCCCCAATATCCAAGATTCCGTCCAGTTCGGAGATAGCAAAAAAAGAAAAAAAAAATCTGTCATCCGCACGTTAGCATCCGTTCGGGAGGAAGGCCAAAAATCCTGCAAAAATATTTTGTTTATAAAAGTTGTACTGTATTTATTGATTATTTGAAAAATATATTATGTTACATTGTTGTAGTTTATTACTTAATTGGAGAAGTGTTTTGGTAGAATTCTTCAAAATATTTGCCAGAAAGAGTTTCATAAAAAAAAAAAAAAAATCGGTTTACAGTAGTGTATGTGTGTATATAAAAACGCGAAATATCGTGGTTGGAACTGTCAACTTGAATCTTCTTTTCGCGAACATAATTTGGACGTTTGCATTTCCGTATTGGCGTGAAATTTCGGAAGTATTTTCGTCAAGATAAGAGTTTTAAAATTTATTCCGATAAATAAATAACTCGGAATTGCGTATTAAATAATAAAAAATCGTTAGGAATCGGAGAATACTAAGAAAATATGTTAGAAAGCGAGAAATAAACGGCAGTCTGGTTGTAACTGTATGTAGGCGTAACAATACACTCGAACGACTTTCCGAGGAAAAACTAGTAAAAGAAAAAAATCTAATTAAACAATTGGAAGTAGAGGTATCGGAATACATAATTGGCGTCGTACTACCAGTTTCCCCTTAACTAGTGTAGGGTTTCCATCCGCCGGGAAAAACGCGTAGAAAATAAACGGGAAAGATCGGCTGGTCGCTTTCCAGTGGAGAGCGACTACCCACTTAATGGAACAGGAATCCGCACTGAACATTGCCCTCGTGCGTCACACGCAACTACCGACCAATAGCTGACGGAATCGTGTCTTAGAGAAAAACCACTTGTCTGTGCTCTCATTGCCGAATCTGGGACCAGCTGCTGCGTCCACCCACACCCATCACCATCTCCTTCGCCCTCCTCCTCTTTCGTGTCGTCGTGGGGCGCCGTCGGTCGAGAGGGCGCCCGGGACTATTTCTCTTGGCGCCGATCACGGGAGTCAGGCGTCTGGATTTCCGCTTCCTGTTCGGTATCGTCGAGAAGAACCCAAAGTCGCAGAAGCCGAGGAAGCGACATCGATTCGGACCGGACTTTACGACCAGCAACTCGGTTATGGAAGACATTCGAGTGGACTCCGACCCATTCGAGACGGATCAAGTCGATCTCAAGGATTTATGGACGTCCAGCGGTTACGAAACGGTAAGTACGCGCCACCATCTGGATACCGGCTTCGGCCCGGCCGTTCCATATTGACGCTTCTGCTTGTCTCTCGATTGCCCTTTAAACCATCGGTCTTTCCGCCCCTTCTCTATCGTCCTCCGATTCTTTAGGTAACGTTTTGGGCTGTCCGGAACTTTTTACCGTCATCCAGCCGTGCGTTTAACGTTTCGATCGTTTCGGGGCTTTCGGTTTAACGGACTAGGGGATCCCGCGGCCGGTTCGGTTAGATCGGGAAATCCGACATAATTTAAATGGCACGGGTTTCCAGAAATGACAGATCGGCATCCAGAGTCTCCAGGCCGAGAATTCACTAATTCTTCCGACCTTAACCTCAATATTTTGCGCGTATCACGAGGACCGGCCCACTGTGACTGACTAAATACTTGCGAATTTATCAAGGCCCGTCGAATTTCCGGGTGTCGATTAGTTTAATGGAAAAAGAGTGGAAGTGGGTATATCCGGTTGCATCTCGGCCAACGAGTTCTTCCATAAACCTATATTAGCTTGTCCTAATTCTTTGCATGTGTTACGTCGTCAGTTTTGTAGCAGTCAAGGTCGTTGAGCCCGCTAATGTCAATGACTGTCACCGTGCGATTTGCTTTTTTTTTTTTTTTTTGGTAGGTTGGACCCATTACTGTCTTCCGATCGTGTTACGAAAGAGTATCGATTCCCTTCGATTGTTTATCGGTTTCGATAAACCAATGTTCGCAGTTTATGACGAATTACTGCTGTCAAATGTTTCTCTGCCTTTTTTTTTACCATTGGAATGTAGGACAGCGACAAGGGACATATGTTAGCCTGTTATCTGACGAACTTTAGACCTTGACAGCACGACTGAACGACTAGTACTCCAAAAACATAAAGTATGCGTTCGGTATTCGAGAGGATTCGGAAGAAACTATATACCACGGTTCGAATTGCCGACTGTGGATGGGAACTCTGGCCCAGTTCCTCGTTAAAACCGGGAGACCGACCCAGTTTCTAATCCACATCTTCCCCTCGCCATACGCTTGGTTTGACAACTGGATCAAAACATCCCGTGCCGCGTGCGGTGGTCATCGATCCCATCCGTTTCTTTTTTTTTTTTTTATACAGTATGTGTTTATACGCGCGTCCTTGCAGAGAAACGAAGGCCCTTCCGTCGTCCCTCGGAAAACTGGAAAGGAGAAAGACAAGTATAATTTAACACGGTTTATTCGCAGTCGAGAGAACTAGTCGCCGGCGTGGATAAGACATCGCTAGGAATTGTAGCCGTCCCGGAAGTGCGTGTTGGCCGAAATGCTCTTTTCCTCCGCATGGCACACGCGACAAGTGGCGGATGATGGCACGAAGAGCAGCCGAAGCGTATCCCGTCAGGTTTGCAAGGATCAGTGGCTTCCTTAGCTATCCAAGGTCAGCCGTAGGTCCTCGGCACGGAGAGGCCAATGACTCCGGTCCATGAACTCGTGCGCAATCGCTCGCCCGAGTTCGTAGCTCGTGTGTGTGTTCTTCTGTTTGTTGTCGAATCACGGTGAGTTATTTTTTTTTTGGATATTTTTCGAATCTTTCCAGTCATCTACTTAAGAGTTAAATTAGTTAACGTGTTCGGGAAAATTGCGAATCTCTTGTGAAACCGATTGATCGACGCAATATGTTGTAACCGAACTTCGGCGAAGCAGTTGCCAGAAGCGTTTCTCCCAAGTCGGGATTCCTGTTTTCGAGTTTCGAAAGAGCCCTTACGCGTTACTCTAATGCATTAACTGGTCAGTTAAGAGTTCGAATTTCTTTTAATTACCATAATATCTCTTCTTTTATTAACTGTACGAAGTAAAAATCCGAATCTTAAATTACAGAAAGTAGCGTTTCGCTCAAAAAAAAAAAAGTCGTGTTCTGGAATATACATTAGTAACGCATCCTCGATTAACTAATTCGTAGCCGAATGAATAATTTCTTCGAATTTTGGATTCGATTCCGATATCGGAATGATATCGAAAGGCGCGCGTGGCAGTAGACGTAGAAAAATAAAAAGTTAGAATCTGGACGGATGTAAAAGTGGTAGGATAAGATAGGCCCAATGCCACCAGAACGATTCGGAGACTACTACGGCGAAGGTTAAGGTCAGGGTCAAAGTAGAAAGTCGCTGTTTGTCGATCGCGCCTCGTACTCTTTCTTAGAAAAGTCGACTTTCTCGCCAAGAAAAAAGAAAAAAACCGCGGTTTGGTGTATATCATTTAACGTATAAGTGATCTCTACGTTTAAGAATAAAGATATATATATATATTATCATATAATTAAGTTCGTATCAATCAATTCAACATAATATTTGCCTCACGAATAAACGAAACTCGAGAATCAAGATACACTTAAGCGTGAACAATTGCAAGAGCGTAGGAAATTATATATAATTTCCTACGAGTTATTCCCCTATGTATACAGTATATCCCTAAAAAATTATAAATGGTTTATGTTTAAAGAACGGATATTATTATTTATCTGATATACATTGTTTTCGGAGATATAATCGACTAATACGGCAGCATTTCTCAAACTGGATGGCAGTTTTATATTTTCATTAGTGTTAGAGACCGCAAATACGTAATTTTAAGAGTCACGAACATCAAAAGGATCGAAAATTTTTGTATACAACTCGACGAATCGCTATTAAGACGGCTCGAAACGTTACTTTAAACTTTTATATAAATTAATTGTTTGAATTATATATTAAAGTAAATCCAGTTTAGAAAATAAAGGAGCGTGTGTTTATCTAAAATCACGACTAAATTAGAAATTCTAATTATTTTTGCTGATAGCTGCGGCGGACGGGAGAAAATAACAGTTGCGATGCTATTCTCCCATGTTTGTTTGTTGTAACTATAAACAATAATATTGATGAAGTTCGTGTTAAAAAAAAAAAAAAAATTGTTTTTTAAAATAACCTCCTCTCGTTTGTAAATCACGAATTCTGTAAAATACACAATTAGTAGAAATTCGTCTTACGTTCTGTGTGCGTTTCGTATTTCGTCTGAATGAGGTGGGTATTTTTCACGGTATTTTATCTTTGTATTTTATCTAAAACTTCGAGAAAACGCAAACGAAACTATTTTGCCAATTTTGGCGTTTTTTAATTATTTTCAAACGCATTTTGGCAATAATAATAATAATAATATTTTGTTAGTGATGAAGGTAGAAATAAGTTCGTATTGTTTATCACTCGTATAAAAAAATGTTTTCGATTTAAAAAGAAAATTTATTAATGCTGTCCCGTTTCGGAGAGGGATTAAAATGGGAACGAAATGCCAATGGATGTCGCTTTAACTGTCAAACACTGTTTATTAATATATCAATAATAGCGTTACGTTTTTTTTTTTTTTTAATTGGAAATCGCTCCGCTTGAGGGCAATTGCGACAAGTGTTTTGGTCCTCCATTCCGAAGAAGCAAACACGAATAACATTTTAGTAGGAAGACAACAACTGAAACATCCAAAATACTAAGATAACTCGTATATGATAATTATTCGATTAATATTTTGATGATGATATTTCTATTATCATTAATTGTTGATATTTTAACGCCGAAAATTTTTTTTTTTTTTTTATATATCTAAATGTTAATTGTTTATAGTTAATTAAATTCTAAAATATTCTACATTGTTTATCAGGACATTTGGTTATATTTACCTAATTAGACGTACAATATAACGTTATTTCGTATTTTTATCGGCTAAAAATTTACTTTACCTGTGTGATAGCTATGCGCGTCGCGTCGTCATCCCGAAATTCGAGTGTACTGTTTTTTCGTACATTGTTAATATGGTCGTTCGCAGCGCGACCGGCGTCATGCGCTACGTGGGAGCTACAACATAATTTATATAGACTGAAGCGACGTGTGTAACACATCAGATAAATTATTACGTTTTTATCGTATATTTTTTAATAGTAGTAGCGGACATTTATCGTTCGTGAGATTAACTCGCAGGTTACACTGAACGCCTTGAGGACAGCATGCGGCCTGCGGATATTGCTCACCATTGATGTAAGGCTTCCGCAACCACGCAGCTTTTTTTAATCCATAGAATAAACACGAAATTTTCCCGGTCTTATCCACATATAGAACATAATTGATTAGTAACGGAAATTTAAATTTATAGAATGTAAAATATAATCGTGTACCGATGATGTCGATTAGCCTGGGAAACGAGTGCCAACCAATGCGACATGGCCGAATTAATACGGTATTGTCCCGGTGCAGTTTGCAATTGTTTTCTTCGGTCTGCAAACCGGTCTTTCTAAATTGCTCTGCCGTCGATCCAGCGTTTTCCTGGTACCGGCTGGCAAGAGTCGAACTCGTTTTTACAAGTGGTCAATGACGGCTTTTCTGTTGCAGAACTTTGGAGAAATGAACGTGGATTCGGAAACCGACTGGTCGGATATTTTGGACAACAACCAACAAATCGTACTCAACGACAGGATGATGACGGATGCTGTCCAGTCTCCACACATTCAGACGGAGCATAGTTACTCCCTAACACTCAACGAAGAGATGCCTCAATCACCCTTCGCCATCCAGAGTAGGCTGGAGGAATATGGAAAAGGTAAACAAATCCGTTCTGGTCATTCTCGATTCGACCCGGATCTCCAATCGGTCGGCGGAAAAGGAAGCGCCGGTCGCACGCGGTATTACCGGGAAGCTGCCTTCCTTTCTATGCGCGAAGAAATGGCGACAGAACTCCAGTGGTTCGGTCGCATTCTGCCAGGGCCATTCACCCCAACACTCCGCGGTAGTAGGATGGCGGGCATTCCTCCGCTGGAAGAGAACGCATTTCCCCGGAAGCTTTCGGCCGATTGGCGTTTCCTTCCCGGGAAATTAACCTTTCCGGACAGCTGAATCGAGATGGTTTTTTTTTCGCTCTTCTTAACCATATGTTTGATGGAGTATCATTTCTATTCATAGTAAGGAGCCTCTACTTTGTAGAATTCGACACGATGTTGGTTTCAAAAGAAGCCAACCTCGTGCTAAATTCCATAAACAAGAATGAAAGCCCGATACTAATAATTTTTCACGCTTTTGGTTAAGAACTCGACTCTGATTCTAAAAATGTTCGCCTTGGGAATGGTCGGGCTACACGATAATGCGGATTGTATCATTGTTCACTTATCTCCCTTTTCAAACAGAATATAATCGAGAGATTTTGGTAGTTTATTTGTTATGCATTTTGATTAGAATGATGGTGAACCTTACTGGGAATCAAGTATTGGCCGAGGCCAAATTTTGCATGTGATAATCATTAGATAAGAAAATTTGCAGAGTCGTCATACTGATAATTGACTACTATCTTCTGCAGAGGCCAAAGACGGTTGAAAGTCGATAAAATTTAGCTTACTTGTATTAGAAGGGCAGATGGGAGATACAAATTCCACAGTTTTTTTTAAAACAATTCACGAATTTGATCCAAAGTTAAAATTTTATGAAGAGTGCTAAAGGGTAGACACATAGAATGATACGATTCATGAGAATACATATTGGATTCTTGTTGTATTCATACATTGAACTTCGTGGAATAAAATTTCATAGGGAATTTCAGCATCTTTTATTTAATTAAAATTAAGTATATATGATTAAAATAAAAGCATTGTACTACACTATTTAAAATATCCCCAAAGTCAATATACTTCAAGGAATTTTTACAGATTATTAGACACGCAAGTAACCTTCAAAATATATAATGAATTTATTCTTAAATATATTTATTTTCTACAGACATGGATACAGATTGCTTTCCCACTGTCACGGACCAATCAGACTTTGCTGACGATGTGGTAATCAAAAGAGAACCATCTTCACCCCCTCCTCCTCCGACTACTACCTCTCCTCCTCCAGAAACAAAACCCAGCGTAGGAACATGTTCTTCGTCTTCTCCGTCACCGTCTGTATCTGCAGTCCATCCAAACAGTCTTCTGAAGCAGCCCACTATTGTGTTGGCCAGCAGACCTACTACTGCATCTGGTCAAAAATCAAAGGAGTCTTGCTCCACTGTCCCCAAAGTCAACATCAAACTAGAACCGCTAGTTACTAGTAAGATTATTCAGTTTCAATTAAATGCCGAAACTAAATATGGTGTGCCTCGAATCCGATTAAAACTGTGATTACACAAAATGGATTGCTAGGAAAAAAAAAGTCTGTTTCAAATATACAAGCTAGACAAAAGCTAAAATTACGACCGCGTAGGACGGTCCAAAAAATTCGTGAAGAAAGTCAATTTAATTAGAAAGTTTCCGGATTTATAGAAAGAGCACTGAGATAGAACTTATGGTTACTGTATTTTTGTCTTCGTCGTTATTCTATTGTACTAACAAAAATATTATTATTTTTTTTTATTAGTATCGAACTCTGTTCAGTTTATCGGCATCCGCCGTTTTACCAAACATAGCTGGTGCCGGCTTATCGTCTCATGTTTAAACATCTGCTGGTTCGCATCTTGAAAATTTATCCTACGACTGTTTGTTTAAATGTACCATCTGTTAGCTCGCAAAAGTGTTATGAAAACGATAAAAAAAAAAACGAAATCTACGATATATTCAAGTTTTGGTAGAAAATATCGTTTGAATTCTGTATTTTAAATAAATTTAAGTTGTTCTTATATAGACCATTTCTGAAAATTCCCGTTCAGAATTAAACATGGAATTATTTAAGCTACAAAATAATTGCAAATTGCAGATATTATGTTATTACGCTATCGTAAACAGTAATTCTGTTATAAATTCTGGTCTGTTCCAAGTTTTAACTGGCGAATATGTTAAAATTATGTGCGCGCACTAAACGAATGTTCGAAACAATAAAGTCAAAATTTTAACTTGATCGGGATATACATTTTGAATCTAAATAGAAAGCTGTTTTTGAATATTCGTGGCATACATCAATTTAGCATTGGTAACGGACTAATTTTCAAAAAATCTATGATTACTGTGATGATATCAATTAATGTAAACTCGTTATTATGCAAACAGCCACCGCTTTTGCCTTACCTCCCACACCACCGTCCAGCAACGGAAGTGATTCGGATGGCAGTTTATCGCCCGTCCATGCTGGTAGCCATCCACCATCTCCTTCTGCACCTTTGTCCAATGGATCATCGTACAATAGAAGGAATCAGCTTCATCCCAAATTTGTTGTTTCTCTCGCTTCGTCGCAATCGTTGGGAAGAGCCAATTCTAACTTGATCAGCAGTCAACCCGTAAGAAACTTTCTTATATAGTTCCACTCCATTTTCTTTGGCTCCGTAACAAATTCTCTGTTATGACTGTGCGATTTATTTTATTTTTTCAGAAAGGAGCCACGGGAGTTCTCGTTCTGACTGATGAAGAAAAACGAACTTTGTTGGCTGAAGGGTATCCCATTCCACAGCATTTGCCGCTTACCAAAGCGGAGGAGAGATCTTTAAAGAAAGTGCGAAGAAAAATCAAAAATAAGGTGATGAGTGAATAAGTTCTTTTTTTGGGGTGTGGGAAATCCGATTTGTCGTCGTTATTTTTATTATAAATGTCATAAATTTGATCAGATTTATGAGTTTTCAAAATGATAGATTAAATAAGCATATATTTTGATAAAATTTATAATTATAATAAAAATTTTAGATTTATTATGATGATAAAAATGATTACAATACATTGGATAAAGGCAATATTTTACTGTGAGTGCTGTTGTTCAAACTGTATGTGTTATTGTTTGTAGCTTTTACCAATCCTATTAAATATTATACTATGCAATATTTAATCAGGAGCATTAATGAAATATTAGCATTTCAATATATCAAACAATTTACATTCAGTTTGATTATAATATTCTAAAATTGTACAAATGACAGTATTCTAATTAAAAATTTTGCTTTTGATAAAATTTTTTAAAAAATATTTCAATCTCCAAAAGTAGTGAAACTGGCAAATAGTCTGATTATTGATTGCAGTTATCAAAATTACAGAAAGAAAGAGTTAAACCTTTGATTCCTTTTAGAAAGCGTTAATGCTAAAAGGAATCAAAGGTTTTTGGGTATTCGTGCACTTAGCTGTTTGGTCACATATTTATTTATTATTTTTTAATGATCAGCGATAATAAATACAATGTTTCAAATGTACAACATTAAAAGTCTATATTCTGTTGTCAATACAATTTAAAAAAACTGTTTAAAATACTCTGTAGGCATATGCAAATTTAAATCAATTATAAAATATTTTTTTTTAATTTAAAATTTTATTAAATTATAACCTTTATCAAACAATACTTTGCATCTTTCTGTTTTTACTGTAATAACTAATAATTAAAAGTTAAAACTATTAGAAGTATAATAGTTTTATCAGAAAGAGGTTGCTTAACCACTTTTAATCTCTGCAGATTCCAGCAATTTTTTTCTTGTTATTAGTTAGTTGAAAGTTGTAACGTTTAAAAATGCATTTAAATTTTTTAATAGCAGTTAAAAAACTTTCGCATTCAATACACCAATCCTTTGAATATTATGATTTGAAAATTATGATATTTATTATTTTTTTAATGATTAATTAATAAATTATGGATTTATTAATGGATATTAATGGTGGATTTAATTTAATGGATAATGGATTTATTTATTGCATTTTATAATAAATTCTGGTATTCCCTGGTTTAGATACATCTGACTTTCTTATATTTGACTTTGCTTAAAATATTTTCCATGCTTCTTTTTTTTTTTGAAAATTTTAATAAGAACATAAACATATACAGTACTGATTAGATATTAGATCACAACATTTAAAAATTTAGGTTATTTGGTTTATTTATATCATATATATATTATTTGCTCATCTTAAATATTTGTAATATAAAATCATTTATAATATATGTGAGTCAGAAAAATTAATGTTTTAACAAAAATCTTGAGTTAAAAATTCATAGGGTATTTGGAATATGGTGATTACTTAATTTAAATTTTCATGACATTATTGTCAGGTTTAGGTACAATATTTGGAGTAATGTATATTATGTACTTTCTGAATTATACATAACGTATCATTTCATGTGTCATTTTCTCTGTTTCAGTCAGGATCAATATTATGCTATAATAAAGGCCAAATATATCATAAAGCAGCTAAACAGGTTTCTTTATGCAACACTTTTAAAGGGGCTCAGTACTTTCAGTGGTTACATACTTTTTTTAGCAATCTTTCATCCACTACAGATATTATATTGGTGACTAAAAACAATAAAATAGAAAATAATAATAATATTTATCATTATCAAAACTTTTTGAGGGTGAAGAGGCCTATTTTAACCCTTCTGCTTCCCTAAAATATGTAGATCTGGCCCCAGAAATAATGTCACAAACATATAAATTAAGCAATTGTCATAGTCCATCAAGGCTCAGATATTTGTCTTACATGTAAAATTCAGTCTACACAAAACATCTGAATCTTAATTATTTAAATGACTGAGAAATATCTGAAATTAAAATTATACCAAAATCAGATTAGCCCTCTATAATTGTTTGCTATCCACTATTTAAATTAACAACTTTTATTGCTTGTAAAAATATAATTCTAAAATTTGAAAATATTTTATTTTTATTGTAATTTTTGTAATTGCATTATATCATATTTTCAAATTTTCTATTTTCCTTCATAAATTTTCATTAATTTAGATTTGAATTTTTAACTATTGTGAAAATAACATATTTGTAATTATTTTTGGTTAATGTTGAATGATTGTTGAAATAATTAAAATTCTCACAGAACAAAAAATAGAATGATGATAATATAAAATACAAAGTTCTTCTAGAATTTTTGAAATGATTGTTTAAATTTATTTATAAGATTATTGTTTTCTTACTTAATTGTTTTAACAGTATCAAATTTACAAAATCCATGAAATTCTTGCCAATTGAGTTGCTGTTTGAAAATTAACATGAACATATATTTTTTAATAAGTGGTAAATCATTGAATATTTATCCAAAGCAACAGATCATAGTTATAATATCTCATTAGTAATTCTATATTACAGTGGATTCTTGATTTTACAAACTCATAAGGATCCCAAAAAAGTTCGTAAAATTAAAAGTTGGTAAATGGGAATGGCATTAATTAACATTAGGAACTTTTTGGGACCAACTAAATAGATCATAAAAACATGTAGTTCATAAATTAGAAGTTCATAAAAATATGAGTCATTATATTGTAAACATTGAGCAGTGCACTTTAATAATTTTGTAATAATTTGTTCTAAAGGTTTACAAATTGTTCAAAAGATAGCATTATTCATTAATGTATAATTTTTGATAGAATGATTTACTGAAATTTTCCTATTGAATTACTTCTTTCCATCTATTACCAAGATATAGGTGAAATATTGGAAATACTGTATATATTCATGTAATCCTAGAAATTTTTCCAAAAAAAAGTTTTGAAGAAGGGTCGGCTTATATATAGAGTAATCAGAAAATTTTTCAAAGATAGTAAGATTCTTCTGTTGAATCATGCTGGTTCTCATCATGCTTTATGCCAACTGCATAGTTTGCCATATTTATTCCTAATAAAGATTATTATCTTACTGATTCTTTCAATTTTTTTTTTTACATAAATTAAATTTTTTTTTTTAAGTATTTAAACTGAATATTGCACAGATATGATCTAAAGCAGCAGTTCTCAGGTTGAGAACTGCTGCTTTAGATCATATCTATGCAATTTTCATTAAATGCATACCATCACACTCAAAATTCAAAAATTTCGGTTCCACCAACAAAAATATGCTTCGTATACAAATAGGAAGTCAAAATTATATCATGTATCTTTAGTCATATATTGTGTATTATCAGTGATATGCATATCACAGATTGAGAACTGCTGATCTAAAGTATATAAATAGTTGCATCCTCTTTGTGCTAGTAGTTCATTCTATAATAATGGCTGGATATGCCTTGTAATTTCTAAAAATGCCAATTTCTTCTTGAATATAACATTAAAAATATGTGGATATATGTGAATGTTCATATTTAAATCATATTTTTTAGTTTAGCAATGTTAATTTACTAGGTACTTCACAAATAAGTTCAAGAATATATAGATCAATTTTTTTTACGAGTAAACATGGCTGTTACTAAGGCAGAAATCATTAATTAATACTAAATTGAAATATAGCTATCTCTGATGTTTCTGACTGACAATTTGCTCATTTTCAGATAATTCTGATCAGTTCAAAAAATATGGGATGATTATTAATTTTGCAGCTGATTTTGGATATCAGATTTGCATTTCTGGCAATCATTCATGCTGGTTAGCTTTTCAATGTCATTAATTTCAACAAAATTTTGACTGTTTGTTTTGATTCAGATTTTTTTATTGTCTAAACTCTGCTAAATATTTTTGTTAAGATTTGGAAGTGATGAAAACTTAATATTTCTTTGATATTTTCTGCTAAACAAATGCTTCAATAAAATTGTATTGCAGAGAAACATAAGAATCATATTGTATATCATATTGTTACTAAAAGACATAATATGACACAATATGATTGTGTCCTGCTCTCCATTCAACATTTTCTTCACATTGGCTTGTGACTTTTTCAATGCTATAAGTTTGGTGTTATGTAAAAATGACTTTATTTATTCCAATAGTGAACTGGCTTTGGAAAATTTTTTTAAATTATAAAAAAAATTATCAATTTATTTCAATGAATATATATTGTTCTAACACGAAAATTGAGGAGTTATACACAAGTTTCACACTTTATAGATTTTCAAACTTTGAAGTAAGAGAATCAGCTTATATATAACTATATATACCATATAAATATTTTTTAAATATTTTAAAAAGTACTTCAGATGCATTTGCAAGCATTTCTTATTATAATTTTCATGGCAGTTTTTCTGGCAATTTTTTATTTTTACCATAGGAGTCTATTTTATTTAGGAAATTGAGATGGCTTTGGTATTTTTTACTTTCCATTCTCACATTAAACTTACAAAATAAAATTTTTAAACTGCTTCAATGAATGGTGCAGGAAAAAATTTAGGTCAGATGTTTTCGATTCAAGATCTCATCATCCAAACTGATGATTTAGTCCCAAAATCACATAATAGCCATTAAGATCATTTGAAAAACTTTTTTAATTTGAATACAATCCTATGAACAAACTAGTCATAGGATTGTATTCAAATTTCTCATCTTATTAGAAATGACACAATATTAAATACAGTATTTTTTTAACATTGGAAGTAAATACTAAATAGAAGAATTGTTGTATTAATATCTTCACTAGTGGTGTCATTCAAAATAACAATTGATTCAATTTATATTTTTTCTTAAAGAAAAATTATTTGCAATTAATCATAAAATGTTAAAATAAGTATTTACTTAAAATAAGATACAGATCAGTAAATTGTCAAAAATCATTCATTTTATTGCAATTTTAAATAATTTTATTGTTGTAGATGCTGTGACACATTCTACTGTATATAAACAAAGCCAAAAAAATGAATGATTTATAAAATCAGAGCAAAGATTTTGTATATTATGATTTCAAATGTTCATTAAGAAAGTGTTAATTTCATATAAAATAAGCTATTTTAATTCATTTTTTCAATGTTGTAACATTTTTGAGCAAAATTGCAAAACAAAGAATTTGTAATTTATTGCACTTGACCATTTTAAAGTAATTGTATGAATTCCAATGAATGGCATTCATAACTCATATAATAATTTGTTATATCCATCTAATTTACGCTGTGAAACATTTACTAAGTTCACAAGAATTTAATTGAAATTTTTTTGTTTTCTGTCCCCAGAATAAGTGGTTTGGTGAACCCGAGGAAATTTTAACTAGTTCGGGCAAACCAGCTGAATGACACTACTGTTCTTAATTAATTTAAATGTATCCCATGCGTGAATTTATTCTTGACAAGAAAAAGTGATGTAATACTTCTGGTTGTAGAAAAATAAAACTTAATTATATTTAATTAAATGAAATTTTTTTTATATCAAAAATTATTTGGGAAATTTGATTTGATCCTATTTTTATAGCAAATCTTAATTTTCTTATTATAAAAATGAATTACTTAAAATTATATTGACATATCTAAAACTTAAACATATTTTTATATATAAAGAATTACTATTAAATCATTTTAAAATATATATGAAACAATGAAACAGATTTGAGAAATACTTTTGAATAATATTCATAGCAGCATCATTCTGTTTGTTTGATAAATGATAATCTATAACAAAAGAATTTAATTTAATTTGTAAAAATTATGTAATATTCCAAATGCATAAAATATGAAATATAATGCAATATTTTAATAATTTTTATAATAATTAGGATTCTGTTTGCGGAAAAAAATTATACAAAAAATTTAGTTTATGGAGAAATATATGTTTGTAATTTATTAATTTTTGCAGGTAATTTCATTATTACATAATTTTATTATACAAAAATAGCCTAAACAGGATTACTCTCTAATATATTCTTTTGTAATCAAGTCAGTTTTTATTGTTTTTTTTTAATTTTCATTAATTAATTTTATAATTGTTTAGAAATGTTGACAATATGATTTGTATCTCTAACTTTTATTAATATGTAGCAATATAAATTGATAAAAGTATTTTAAATAATAATAATTTCCTTTTTATTCTTTAATTTATATCTATCTGTTCATTCTGTTTCTATTTATTTATTTCTGTTTATATCTTATTTTATAAATTTATAAAATAATACCTGAATAAATAGATATAAATAGAAGGAAAAATGATAAAAAGTATTTTAATTACTTATAGAAACTTAGATATGTTTTCATAACTGAATTATATTTATAAAATTATATTTGTAGATTTCATTAAATTTATAAATCTGGCTTTTCATGAAGAAAAATTGATATTTTAATGCTATAAATCTGTACTTTATGATTCTGTCTGACTATTTTGAAAATAAATTAGTCATTAACAATTTAATATAAATAAATAACTAATTTTTATTTTTAAATAAAATGTTTTTTTAATATTTTTGAATATAATAATAATATGAATATAGTATATGAAATTAATAAAAATTTCTGAATAAGAAAATATTTTCAAAAACGATATTTTGTGTTGTTTCAAGACTTAATATATGAGGTAACTTTCGTGTTCGTATATTCATTCTTAATGATGACATAATTTATTGACAAAATGGAAATTATAATATAGTGTTATACTTAACTTGAAAGTAAAGTAAGCTTTTATTAATAAGAATACAATGATATTGAATATTATTTTGAATTATTAAGTTTTTTTTTTTTTTTTTGAGACTGAAATTAAATTATAAAATTATTAATGAACTTATTACATTAATAAAAATATTAAAGAATTGATACCAAATTTCAAATTTTGATGTTAATATCAGATAACAAATATAAGATAATGAGTAGGTTATATAGACTTATTGTTGCTGATATTAAAATTGTGACTAATGCATATGAATTTTTGATAAATGTTTCAATTTTATTATTTTATGTAATATTATTATTAATATACATTCATGCATTCAGGCTATGAATTTATTCTAATAAAAATAATAATAATAATATATTCAGATATACTTAAGATTGGTAAATTATATATTAATTTGCTTGACAATATAATTTGTGGAAAACATTTCATAAGTTATTTAATTGAATTAAATTACTAATAATTAATTAATCATGCAACATGAATTGTTCTGTTTGTCTTATTAATTTTCTTATATAGAGATTTTCTAACTTTTTCATTTTATAGTTGCTATATTTGGTATTCTTAGAACAAGTTTTATAGAGCAAGAATTCCTTATCAAATTTGTCTAATGAATGCCTTACTTTTCTTTTTTATAAGAAGCAAAGTACATTATTTTATGTTTATTTGTAGTAACTTCAGCATTATGTTTGGTTAAAGTTATTATCATCATTAGAAAAAAAAATTTTTTATAAATAAATATGGAATTTTAACTAAAATATCATTATTTATAAATCATATACTATCACAATATGAATTATTAAACTTTGAAAGTATATTTACGTTAGAATAAAATCTAGTATTACTTTCATATAAGTTTTGATGATAAACATCTTAAATTCCAAAGAAGAAGAATGCTTAACATCTGTAAGACATCTTTAACATGCAAAATTGATAGCATTAAGTTGTAAAAATATCAGTGTTGTTATCATTATTCTTAAACATATTTAGTATATTTATTATAAAAAAAAAACAATATCAGATGTCATGATGCCATTTAAAAAGGTCATTTTGTTAACAAAATTTAATAAACTTAATTTTGTTAACTATCTTATTGAGATTGATTATATTCTTATAACATAATTTGTAATTTTATCTGATAGTAATATTTCAGATGATTTAATTGAAAAGAAGAAAATTTGTATATTACATTTGAAATAATTGAATAATGTTAATAATTTTATATAACACATAAATCATTCAGTCGAAATAGTTAAGCTTATTTTAATAAGTCTCCTTGTGCTAAGAAATATTTATAAGTTAACTAATCAAACATTTTAATTATATTAATAAAAACTTTTTTTAGCTTCATGCTCTCATCAATTTCTAATTGAATATAAGTTTAGAACATAATATAATGCAATTTATGGCATGTTCTTCTAAATGTATGTTCAAGGGTGTGACATCAAAAATGATATTTTATACTGTTTTAAGATTTAATAAGATTTATGATTATTTTTGCTAATATAATAAAATTTCTCCTGCTCAAAAAGCTTATAATTTTGTTCATTTACTTAAATAAAGGACAGAGACTTTCAGATAAAATTTGGAATTATTGTATTAATAATTTTAAAATTTTTATCATCACTTTTTGAATAAATAATTATTTTAGATCTATAAAAATTAAATATAATTTATTTTATAAAAACTGTAGACATAATTTCTATATATAACTTTTTTTAAACAGATTTCTGCTCAAGAAAGTAGGAGGAAGAAAAAAGAATATATGGATGCACTAGAAAGAAAGTAAGTAAGAGTTCACTATTATTTGTTATTGATTATTGGGCATTTGAAAATCTTGAATTTATTTTACAGAGTTGAAACACTATCTAGAGAAAATGGTGAATTCAAAAAACGAATTGAAGTTTTGGAAAGTAATAACAAGTAAGATCTTTAAGATGTATTAAGTTGTAAATGTATAGTAGTAAAATTATTGTTTTATTGTCTTAACATTAAATTTTTGGCAATATTCAGCATATCTTTTTTTTCTTTAAATTTATTAAAAAACTGTCAAATCACATATTTTGACTTGATTCATTTAATAATAATTTGCTTCAAATGAATTATGTATTTATTTGATTTTATTCTTGAATAGATTTACATAATGCTTTTAATATTTTAATTATACTATTGATAGATTAATGAGAAATATATATTTATTATATTTTATTTAATTTTTAACTGAAAAATGCTTGTAATATTCATATATACACTATACTATGTAATAACATAACAAGACAAAAGTTCTGTGGTTAAAATTTGTTGTATTGAGTTTTAAGTAAGAAGGTGAATATCAAAAAGAACTGTCAACTGCTTGTAAACAAAATGTTCATTTTAAAATAAATTTAAAAAATTATCAATTGTCATTATACAATTTAAAATCAGTTTGATCAATACAATTGTGATTAATTTAAAAAATTGATTATTTGCTATAATAAATTATTTGATTAAATTTATTAATTAATTCAGTTAGTAAATTTTTTCCTATATTGAAAAACTAAAAGAAATAAGAATTATAAAAAGTTAGTCAAAGAAGATAAAAGTAGATTAAAAAAAAAATTAGTGATAATGTATGAAGTAATATAGATAAATGAATAAGAGGTATAAATATACTATTTGCAATTAAAATCAGATTATGTACCTTTTATATTAATATATGAAATAATATGAATCAATATTAAATACATTTGTCTGCAAGATATATATCTGATTTTTTTTATTATTTATTAGTTTATTAAGAAGAATGATTTTTAGAAAACTAATAGATGATTTTACAAATTTTATTATGTTTAATCATTATTTTATAATGATAAACATAATATTTAATATTTCAAATAAAATTTTAATAATGGTACCTGAATCAAATGAAACAATTTTCATAAACACGATCTTTTTTTAATAACTCTAAGAAATTATTACTGGTAGCTCTGTGGAATTTTATTTTTTCTAGAATTCCCCTAAATAGAATTTTTACATCAATATCTTCATTTTTTTTAAAAAAAAGTATATTTTTATCCAATGTTTATAATTACAGTATAAGTAATGGTGAATATTGCCAAATGATTTTAATATACAGAACACATTTTTAACTATAATTAATAGTCTCTATCATTTTAATTTTTTTAAATAATTCCTATTAATAATGTAATTTTAATAAGTCAGATATACAATTATTAAATCCATTCATTTCAGTACTTGTTTTATAACTGTATTTTATTCAATATTTGCTATTTATATTATGTAATATCATATTAATTTTTATAAATTTATAAAATTATCACAAATTTTTTAATTTATTTTTTAAAATTTATTTTCTAATTATAAAATATTTTTTAAACTATTTATTAATAATAATAATTACATGTATCAATATTTTATTGATTAATTTTTTTATTTTTCTGTTATGAAAATTATAAAAGTAAAATAAAATACAGCATAGTATAGTACACTTATATTACTTGTAAAAATTCAACATGCTTTCTAGTTTACACTATAGAATAAATCAAGCTCTTATACCGCCGTATTCACCATCTCGAGTTATTGGTAGAGTTGATGAACTCGAAATCAAAATTAATCCAGGGTTGTTTGGTGAGTTATTCGATATTCGTATTCACCAACATTTCCAACTCTGTAGTTTTTGAACTAGAAGGTTATTTGCCTTTTGTGC
>WUQG02280054.1:0-19740 GCA_011317285.2 Androctonus mauritanicus | reverse complement strand
AAGTTAATTTTTTCTCATAATTTCGACAGTTAATTTTTGAATATATGGATGCACAAATAATGTATTTTTTTAATACAGTGGTTTTCATTACTTTGGACATGATAAAATAAATATATTTTGTAAAAATATGATGAATCTCGCGGGCCAGGAAAATGTTCAAGGCGGGCCGCATGCGGCCCTCGGGCCCCGGGTTGGCCACCCCTGGTTTATATCATTTTCTCTTTGCTCTTTTCACAATTTACTTGGTTATATATATTCTCAATATTCAGAGTACAGAAAATTCTCTTTCACATATAAAAGATACTTCACAATGGTATATTGAGAAAATCTGGTTCACATATTCTCTTCCTGAAGCCACATTACATATTCCATTCTCTCATCAGTTATCTCTTCAATTTCTCAATTACAATTTTTAACAAATATTTTCCTAATCATACTTTGTAAACTTTTATATCTAATTCTTGTATTTATCTCTCTCTCTTATTGATGCAACAATCACAAACTTAGTATAATCACTTGGAAACACCATTCAACCAATACAGTTTATGTAGGTATCACATGCACTCTATAATGGATTTCCCATCATAGTTCCAATGTTTTAGCCATGATCTTTTCCATGCTAAGCTGTTACCATACATCAATATTAGGAGGAGCAGTGTAGAAGAGATTTGCACTCACAAATCTCTTCTACACTGCTCCTCCTATTACATTCATCCATTACATATATATATATTATTCTTATCTCTTTCACTCTCATCACTCTCTTTAATATGTCTAAAAAGTATTTTAGTATGATAGATGGTAAGAATGTTTCACAAGTATCATGAAACATAGTATCATTTATTAATCTTCCAACTTTCATGTTAGATACACTTCTATTTTGTTTCTTCCATCAAATTTCTTATATTCTTTGAAACATTCTTTTTTTCCTTTAAAATCATTCTGGAATTTTTCGTTTCTCTCTCTTACTCTCTTTTATCATTTGTGCATATTCTTCTGACACCTCTTTATACTCATCACATTCACACTTCCATTTAATATTCTCAAATATGCTTTCTTCTATATCATGCAAACTTATCACTCTACTGATGCAAACTTATCACTCTACTGACAACACATGCAAACTTATCACTCTACTGAGCATTATTTTCCCCCCTTTCTATTTTTGTTTATCAACTACTTTTTTTTGCAATCTTACACCTTAAATTGTGCAGAAATCCTCCGCATTGCTTAAAATCTCATCCATAAATTTAGCTTTTCATACACAGATCTTTCATTCTCACTGGTTTCTGCACTTCTTTCATCCTCCTTCATTCTTCTATCCATTTAGAAAATTCATCTCAAGATCATCAAATAGAAGGTTAATCCAGTCTGCTCTTTTCATTGCTATGATGTTCACAACTTTACTCCTTTTGTCTCACCATGTACATCTAAATCAATTATATTTCATTTATCTCTTATTGTTCTTCCAGATGTACTGATGATGATCTTATATTTGAAATTAATTTTTTTGGAGTCTATATTGAAAAAATTTAATTCATCATATTCCAGATGGTTGAAATTGAAACAAAATTAATAAATTACTACATAGTGTGCCATATCTATGTTTAATTATTGTAAATATATTATCACATTATTTATTAATGAACAAAACATCTGTTTTTTTCTACTATAGTTTTTGTAAATCTGGAATAAATCATAAAATATATATGAAAAACAAGCTCAGTAAGCAAAGAAAACTTTTTTACTACGGTATAACGTTTTCGGGCTACAGGTAAAGCCCCTCTTCAGTACCGTACATTACATAACACTATTTTTAGAACATAGAACTGTAGCTATGTTCTAAAAATAGTGTTATGTAATGTACAGTACTGAAGAGGGGCTTTACCTGTAGCCTGAAAACGTTATACCATAGTAAAAAAGTTTTCTTTGCTTACTGAGCTTGTTTTTCTTATATATTTTATAAAAGAATTATTTCCTCTAAATATCCACATCATTTTTCATCTGAAGCAAAGTTGCTGAATAACACCACTATATTCAAACAGCGTATTTATAATTAATGTAAAATAATAAAGCTCATTTAATAATAAATGAAAAACAGCGTAACTTGATTAAAATGATTGTTATGGGAATTGAGAAGAACTGCTCTTTATCACTGTTATTCAGTGTATTTGAGAATGTAAAAATGTCCAGAACTGAACATGAGTGTACAGGATGGTAAAATAATCTAGAATTGAGTCTGGTTCCTCCAAGTCGAAAGCAACTGCTTTGCCATTTGGCTTGATACTCAGTATTTCTAGTCAGAAAAAAGCGTTTCTCTCCAAAATATATGAAAATAGACAAGTTTCAAATATTTTAAGTGAAACAAGATTGGATTAAAATAAGTCAAATGATTGCTATATCCATCATTTTTGATGGATATAGCATAGTTAAATTAAAAATTAAATTTTTATTAAGTATTCTTTTGGATTACAGGCATACTTCATTTTAAGGCACTTTGCTAATATAGCAATTTTCAATTATAGTCAAGTTTTTATTTTTGGTATTTAACTTGCTCTTAATCTTCTGTATCATGTATTTTGGAAAGCTGTATTAATTACACTAATTATTCAAACATTCACTTTACATTTCCAAAAATCAATCATCATATTAATCTAACAAGGCAGTAAAATTGGACATATAACAAAAGCACTCTAAAAATCAACTTTTCAAATCACTAAAATATTTATTTAAAGTACTTTTGGTTTTTAGAGTGTTTTGTTGTGTGTTGCTTTAATGCTATGTTGAACTCGTATTTTGATTGAAAACAATATATTTAAGAAAAACTTTGTGATACAAGATCAATTAATTGCAACCAATCATAAAATAATACTTAAAATTATTTTATAAAATATAAAATAACATATAGATCAATAAACTAAAACATTCATTCATTTTGTTGTAATTTTAAATAATTTTATTATTCTGGCTTTGTCATATTGTTTACATAAAATGCCATAATACTTTTTATGATAGTTTATGTAAACAAAGTCAAAAATATCTTTGATTTCTAATCCACAAAGTGATTTGCCAGAATAGTAATGATGTCTAATGACATCTATAGTCTATACAGGAATGTATCAGAAGACATGTGTAGATCTCATGTCCTCTAAACGCTTTAAAGCTTTCATTTCCAACTGTTTATGTTATACAGTAGAATCTCCATTTATATGTTTTTGAAGGCAGTTGATAAAAGTTATGTATAAATAAGATTAACGTTAAAATGAAACTTTTTATTTAACTTTAAATATTGAAAAAATACATTAAAACTTAAAATTTAAAAACGTTAAACTACATACTGTATTACATATGTTTTTTCCATACATTAAAACTTAAAATTAAGAAGTTAAATTAACCATGATAGGCAAATACAATTATTTTGGCATAAAGAAAGAATCAATTGTAGTTCGTTTTTTGGATGCAATAATACATTTATACTGTAGATCAAGCCTTCATATGCAACTACTATACACATCTTGTCATCTCTAATGTTTTTGATCTTATGTAATGTTGTGTTACTTCCAGTGAAACACAATAATTGAAAGACTCGTGGGATAAGTTTTAATTTTACTTTTGTATTCATTCTACTTTCTATTTCATAAAATAATGTAGTGTGCAGTATAACAAATTGTTTCTTTGTCAAAAAAGTTTGGCAAATATTTCTTGGATTTTATGTATAAGTGTGACAAGATGACTCTGAGGGAATAAAAATAATAGCGAACAAATGCAAGTGGGATAATTTTACAAAATCAAAAGAGTGTACAAAACACAATGTACAAATGTGAAAAACGTATACATGAGAAATGTATAAATGGGGTTCTACTGTAATGCATATATCTTCAAATAAAGTAAAATAAATATAATATCCAAAGTACTTTCTATATAATATGGTAATTAGGTTCCTATAAAATTTCTTATAGTGTGAAACCATATTATATGAGTCAAGAATCAATACAAAAAGCATTTTATGTTCTAAAGGTTAATAAAAAAAACACAATTTTACTTTTATAATTATCAGAAATATCACAATCAATCACAAGCAAAAAACAAAAATAAATAACTATAAATAACAAAAATATTTTAAGGTTGAAAGAATCCATTGCTTTAATGTAGAAACAGCAAAAATAAGAAAGACTAGAATTAATAGCAGTATAATATTGTATTTTAATTGTAATTGAAGTATTTTCAGCTACTATATAGCCATCATCAGCAGTAGATAGAACATACATTACAAATACATATAACAGGATAGAATAATATTTAAAAATTAGGTTACAATTAAAGTATGATTTTTTATCATCATAATTTGCTTGATTTTAAAAGTTATATTTTCATTTATTTAGATAAATAAATCATTGTTTAATTATATACTATTGATTTTGTTGATCTTTATTTATTATTATTATGGTCAAATTTCATTGTTGAAAATAGAATTCCTGATTTTAACCTTATGTCTGTGGGATATTAATACAGTTTACAAGTTTTTTATGAATGCACTTCAAGAAGGAATTGGTTCAAAGTCGGGAATTTCCTGTATTTATTATGCATTATCTCTCTTACTTTTATCACACAACTTTATATTATTATTTCAAATTTGCAACCTTTTTTCTCTTTTTTGTAACTTATCTAGCATTTGGGAGCTCATGTTATTTATATAATACTAATATTGGATTTTAATAATTTTGTTATACAGGAGGTTCCTAACTTACAATGGGGTTGTATTTAAAAGTTTCAGTCATAGTTCAAATTTGTCATAATTCAAAACACAATTTTTTCATAGGTGCAATGTTATAAATGGAGGTTACATTCACCCAATTACCAGAACCCAGAATTCAATAAATTTTAAAAAGTAATAATGAATAAATGCTGTTTATTCTTTAATAAAAACAAGAAAAATGTGTATCTTAAGCTTACCTTGGGCCCTATGATATTATTTCAGTATATGTTACAACATACATTTTGACTTACATGAGGGGAATGATTAAAAAGAACGATCCACTTAATTAAGTGAGGGATTGCCTGTACAATATTTTATGTTTTGATTTTTTTTAATAAAGTGAAAAAATAGTAATATGGAAGCTTAGATACACTATAACATTTTACAATATTCATCAGCTTATAACATGCTATTATAACAGCTTATAATATGTTTCAATACAGAAGATATATCCTAATTTTGGAAGGTAAATTTAAAGGGAAAAACGTTTAAAAAATTTATTGTTAATACAATGGAAATTTAATACTTAATAAAAATAAAATCCAAAAGACAATAAAGAAATGTATAAGACTCTTACTCTTATTACTTTTAATATTGTTTAACTTCAGGCTTATTACTGACTCAATCATCATCGATCAAAGTTTAAATATATAAATGGAACACACTTGTTACTCCAATAATAGCCTAGTAATTACTGAAAGTTTACTGATTATCCATTATATTGATTAAAATTATCTGTTAACTACATTTTGTTACTTGTTGCTTCCTCTGCTTTTGCCTGTTTTGCTGTGTTTTCCTTATTAAAAAGTCTTTATAAGGAAAAAGCTGTTTCTTATAAGATGACAAATATGATAATTATATAATGGCTTTGAAGTTGTCCAAAACATATATAACCATCTATTATTATATATAGGCAATCCTAGACTTCTGATGGAATTCTATTTGAATCCTCAAGTTGTAAGTAGATGTGATCATAACACAAAAATGCTTATATCTATGAACTACTTATTATAATATTTAATATGGAACAATAAAGTATTGTAGCAAACTTAATGAAAACAAAATTAAATAAATTAGATAAAACATACGTTGCCAGAATTTGATTATTACATATAGACTCATATGCATGTGAATTGCATTGACCAATCACAGAATATATTGATTATATCATGGATGTATCATGAATGGTTGTAAGTGAACAACATCGTAATACAAGGATTACTGAACTGTATTATATAATAAAATCTTTTAATGAAAATTATAAAATCAGATTTATGATTTCAACAATAACCTAAATAGATTATTTTCCGAATAATTCTGTAGTATAAAAAGTTATCAGAATACAAAAGAGCATCATAAATTGTGTCACACTGTTATGACGAGATAGATTTGTGACAATAAATAATAGGAGGAGGAGAAAGTCATGCAAATTGTGACATCATACTGTAAATATAAATTATAAATTACATTTCTATGATTAAAAAATTTTTTTTATAAAATATAAAATGTTTCTGCTTAATTATTCAAAAAAAAACATTAACATATTTGAAGATACATTTGTTATAAAATGTAAATCATTTATATTCAGTTGTGTAAAAATTTATCTGAATATTAAAGAATATATAAAATAAAATATTAAATATAAAGTAATTCTTATTTTCTACCATTTTATATATTTTTTATTTTACAGTAAAAATCTAAGAAAAAATTTTTAAGTAAAAAGGAAAAAGGTTTTCAAATTTTGTGATGTCACAATCAGGAGAGTCAAGCTTGACGTGACAAAAAAATAAAGGCAGAAAGGAGAAAGTCAAAAATTGTTCAAATAGCATGACATAGTTTATGGTTGATCCAAAAATCTTTCATGTTATATAGTGTATCAGCCTTTTGTTGCTTAATTTCTGATGTTTAAAATCACATATAAACTCATTATACAACATAATTCTACAAAATGTCAAAGACTAACATGCTTATCTACAACAATCATATAAATTAAATGTTCAGAATGTGCCAAAAATTAAAACATTAAATGATAATTTTCTATTTTTAAAATAACTTAAAATAAGATGTTTTTATAATCAGTTAATATTAGAAATTATTATTATTTAAATTACCAAAAAAAAAACAAAAACATTTTCAGTTAAAAAGCATCTAAATTAACTATTAATTAACAAGGAAAAAAGATATAAAAATCACATTGGCTTCAGACAATTATTATTAAATTGCTATAATAATAAAATTTGCAGATATATTCAAATTGTCAAAATCTGAAAATTAATTCTAATCTATTTGATTTATTAGAATTAGCTTTCACACTAATTAAGCTAAATTCATTTGGTACATATAAAATTTCATTTGCAAAGCTAAATTTAATTTGATGAATATAAATTTAAAGTCCAACAAAGCACTATTTAAAAAAATCAAATTATATTAGTTCTATTTTTTAAAAGAAATATCTATCTAAATAAGTATGATTACCACTTTTCAAAAATATCTGTATATATTATAACAAAGATTAATATTGAATACTCGATTTCAATTATTAAAATATCTGGTTTATATTTACTAAGAAACAATTAAATTCATATTTTAGTTATATAAACTATAGTTATTATATAAAATAATTTTACTGTAAATAAATTTCAAATTAAACAAACTCGGTTATCACGAAGGAGCCAAAACTGGTATCGTTTGTTAGATCTTTTTAAACTAGCCAAAATATTATCAAACGACTACGTGTAAAGGCAGCACCAATTAAAAGTTATTCCAAAACGTACGTCGGAATAACGTAACCGTACCAACTGCTGCCACCATGTTGAACGAGCAATACGGTAAAGCCACGTGATCATTTGCGCCAGACACATGCTTCGCAACGGAAAGTTGCTACTATACTACTACAGTACATGTTGCAGAGACGATCCACGAGGGAGGAAAAAAGATATACTTTCATAAATAACAATAGTTAAAAATAATCTAAAATATAAACGTAAAAAAAAAAGGAATATAATTAAAAATATACAAGTTTTCATTTATTTAATAAAACAGTAGCGTATTTTTTATTTTTTTAGTATCCAGAATTTTCTGAATCCGCAGTCACTCGTTGAGTGTTTTTTTTTTATGTTCAAAAATTTTATTTTTAATTAAAAGAGGGAAATTTATAAATAAAGTAAAATTACAAAACAAACATAGTTTTTGAATATTATATAAAATAATAACGTAAATTTGAAAAAAAACGATAATGATTTATTATCGTGTGATCATAAATATGAACTAATTTTTGAAGTATAAATATAAATGATGTGCGGAATATTCCGATAAGATTCCTGAAATATCAAAAAGTGTGATTACTGTTGACATTATACATTTTATAATAAACCTGTTCTTTTCTTACGCGTTTTTTCTGATTAAGATAAAAAAAAAAATCCTATTCGTCAGCAGGAAATAAAGTTATGTTCGCATCGAACTTCTTCCTCTGTAAGAGATTACAATCTGCGATTTTTTTAAAAAAAAGAGACAAGGAAAACAGATTTTATTGGGTATACACTTCGTCCAGTGAAGCATGAAGGCACGGAAATAGATATCGCACATGCGAGAACATCCACTTCCACAATATAAACGGGAACTTGTGGCAAGCTGGCGAATTTTTTTGGCTCGCAAAACTTGGAACTGATATTAAGTAATACTTAAGTTATCATAATTACTGTTACTTATCATAATATTAATATTATAGAGTTCTATTCTACATGGAAAATGTAGGATTTTAAAATTCGAATAGGCATGAGGGGCAGTTTTTACAAAATTTAGCCAATTTTGACACACAACTTTCCAAAACCTATAGTGTTCAACCTTTTAGATCAGGGTGCAGTTTTCAGCATTTTCAATAAGCTTACGTATGGTTCACCTATATAAATTATTTTTATGGAGCATCAATAATTTGTGACACTTAAATAAAAAAAATATATAATTTAATAAATTAATATAGGATGGAGAATTGTAGATAAACTTTTTTAAAATCATTTTTAATCTTTTAAATCTAAGGTGACTGAAAATGTAAATTATTTTATTAGTTCATTTAAAGAAGTATTCCTGACTAAATTACTCCTCTTTTGCGTAGATAAGTGATAAACTACAATATATCAGGTCTTTGGTATCTATTGCATATATCAAGCAATTTTCAATAAAAAACAAAATTTATTTTATATCCTTATTATGCGATTCATTTGCCGAATCACTTCCAAGGATATACAAGATGTTCCTAAAAGATCTGGCCAAATTTAAATGGCAGATGCTATTCAGCAAAGCAAAGCAAAAAGTTCATATAAATGATGGATCCGGAAATGTTTCCTTTTCGAGATAACACAGGGTGTAAAAGAATACAATTTAATAAGCTATTAGTCTCACGATGACTACAGTAAATTATGCTTTGCAACTAACTATAAAAAACAAAATGTATATTAATCACAATACTACAAACTATGAATGTCTAGAAATAATCCATGATCTCCTGAACAAATGTACAAAAAAATCGAGGCATTTCATACAACATATAATAGAAGTTAATATTAAACGCAGAAATGATATCGTCTTTCCCACTAATGTTATAATAATAGACAAGTGGTTAAACTTATACAGAAGTATTTTGTTATTTAAGTTGTTTGTATTTGTTGTGTTGTTAGCCTATATGTAGTTGTGTTTGTTGTTACAGTAGTATTTGTTTAGTATTTTGCTCTCTTTTGCAGGGGAGTTGCATATACGACCTTCTTTTTACATCGTGTTATCTTCAAAAATGTTTCCTTTCGGATATCTCCAAAAGAAAATATTTCCGAACCCATGTTTATATAGACGTTTTCCTTTGTTTTAATGAAGAACATCGATGATTTAAATTTGTCTAAACCTTTTAGGAACACTCTATATATATGGTGGCCATTTCATATTCTGATCCAACATCCATGATAAGTTTAGTCGGGTGTTTAATATACAAAATTCAGAAGTGCCGAGCCCTCACGAAACTCCTTAAAGTATGATACCGAATTGATCCCATATTGAATTTCCAAACAGAAATCTAATATTTTTCCATAAAGCCATCTGTCCGCGACTAAAGGTACAAATATTCTATATCCATAAATTTTAAATCTCCGGAACAAGGCATAGGAATAGATTTTCTATTATGTGCACAAATCTCTTCCTGTAACAACTTTATTAGGGAACAATACAACCTATAGTTCAAAATATTGTTCCTCATTGCGAGCGGCCGGATGGCCGAGTGGTAACGCTGTCGGAATGATTGGAAAGGAGCGTAAAATATGCAAAAAAAAACCTTATTGAGCATGCACGAATCTCGATCTACAATAATAATTTGAACACGTGATTGTAACCGAAAATTTCTTCATAAATGGGTTTCACTATAACGATTCTGGTATATAGTTTGGGAAATGCTGATTAAGCCATGGCCATTCATGGCGATGGAAAAATTTTGATACGCTGGCAAATTTTTTACACACTCAAAACTTGGAACTGTTATATTGTTTTTAAATTAAATTACTATTCGAATCGATACGCAAATAATTTTTTACAAAAATTTAGCCAATTTTGGCACGCACTCTTAAAAAGGTTCGCTATTTCCGGTATAGATTATAGGAATTTAACTATTAAATACTATAAACGGTATCTTTTAATTAATGTAAATCGCCGAGCGACATATTCATTTCCTTTTAAACTGGGCATTTGATTCTCTTGCATTTGTTTACTTTTACTTATGCCACTATCATATCGTTAATATATTATCTGGAAGTAGCCACTTTTATTTAAATCAAGGGTTACCAACCATTTTTTGCTTGTGGATCCGAGTCCTAACTTTACGTATGTGGACCCAAATATAGTATATGTAGTATTCCTAAATGAAGTATTTATTTGTAGGTTAATAAAAGCTAATACGAGTCTTCAAGAATTTTCTATGGAAAGAAATTTTTTTTTGAGTCAACTAAAGAAGGTTCCAGAAAATATGAGTATCTTGTAACTGCGAATTTCTGGTCTTTTCTAGTTTATTATTTTTATTTAACAATTTATTTTATTTATAATATTTTATCATGACTCCTTAGCTCATATTACGTCCCCCGAAATACAGTTTTTTTCTTGTGGACCCCTTAAAAGCTTCTTTGGACCCCGGTTGGGAAACGATGATTTAGATTACATCACAGGTTGGTCAGTATCTACGATGGAGTCAATCATAAGATTGAAGGTTGGGATTCAACAAGCTATCCGGAGCCCTTCTGAAAAACAATGAGTGGCCGGATTGAACCCGGCAATATAGTAAACGAATGCTTTTCTACGTGGCCTATCATGTGACTGGCTGCACTTAATTGCTTTCCTTCCTTTTTTGTGATATTCATGTCACTTATTAATACTACACTTAATTTATGTGAAAGAAGCTTGGCACACTTATTTTTTATTTCAATTTAACCACTTCTTATGAGGGTATTGTCTTATTACCTATAATATTTGGGTTCAATTCGAGTCCCATATCTCCATATTTTTTCAGGATGAATCCGTGGAAATTTAAACACAGTCAAATGTACCTTTTCGCTCCTTTATATTTAGCAGGTATCATCATAAAAGTAAGTACTGTAATCATTATATAAAAATGAACGATCATTTTGATATATAAATTTTCACAAAAATTAATATTTGGATATTGATAATTCTTACTTTCCCTGACAGAAACTAAAGGTCGATTATAAGTTTTCTGTATCAGATAAAAACGATAAAACAATTTTGTTTAAATTGGCTATCGTCAACTGTAAGCTTCGTAGTAGTAGTATCAAACTGCTCATCCTATTTTGTGGATTTTTATAGATAAGGAAAATTCAAAACTTATAGATTACGAAAGAAATATTCCAGCCAAGAACATTCAGAGACAAAGAAGCTAACAGCAAAATTTTATAAAATCAATGTAATGGTCAAAATAGAATATCTTCGTGGCATATCCTACAATTATAATTTGGGTTAAAAAAGTAAAGGATTAGTAGTTTTATACTTTATTTTCCAGATTTATTAAAAAATCTTAAAGATATACAGTATACTAAATTCGTAATCAATTCGCTTATTCTTAGTAAATAACAATTCACTAATATATTGACTTAAAAAATTTCTATTTTTAATAAATTTATTACAATCTTAAATATATATACATTGTAATTTTATTTTTAAAATAATTTTTGTCGTTGATTTAATCAAATATCATCGAGTTGTCGCATATCGTAACAGCCAGTATACTGCCCGCGTATTAAAGCATTCGTTTATCAGGTGAAGAACTTAGTTCAATTTCAAATCAATACTATCAAATTTTTCAGGAGTAATCAGGAGGAATTTGTCAGAACAGTAACTGATCCATAAAAGTGTTGTCCAGCCTTGGTGGATTCTAACATGACCAACATAAAAAATACCTTTGGATAATAAAATAGCCCACATTGGTATATCCAGGTTCATGTCCCAAACCTCGCTTTTCAGAAGTCCATGACTGACACGTTGAATTCATCTTCAACCTTCCAATTTACCCCATCATGGCCAGCCTGTAATAGGTTCTAAAAATGGCCACCGCTAAAAATTGTGTGATTTGGCGTATTAATTCAAAATAATCTAATCACAAACACCTCGTAATTGGGCAGTATAACTAGTCTAATCACTGTTGACATTATTTCTTAACATTATCTTTGCTCTAACAAATAAGTGCTTTCACTTTTCCCTTTTTCATTAAAATTTCCTTATTACTTTTGCATAGACTTATAGAAAATATAGTAATTGTAAAAGACTACAAGTCAAATTTTTGATTTATGATTCCAGGACAAAATGCAACAACTGTGTCCAGTAAATTTCGCTATGTACACATGCATAAATGAGATTATTTGATCGAAGTGGTTTGAGATGCATCGAAAAACTTTTTTACAAATACAGTATGTATAATCAGGTGTCGTATATTCGTAATCCTTCATACTGTACTTCGAACTTAACCAAAGTTGATTTTAATCAAATTTTTTATGCTGTTATTATATAAATTGCTATAACTGTTGGTTCGAGTCCGCTTTATCCAAAAAGCTCGAGTTTTCTCGCAAATAAACTGATGGTCGAAGCTTCAATTTTTTCGTAAATAAACTCATACTTCTCCTTTCTTTTTTTTAACTGATCTCTTAAAAGATTTTTTTAATTAATAAACATTATTTACTGAGCAACAGAAAATTATTTCATGAAAAGCACACATCGAAATAATTACGAAATGATAAAACTCTCTGTTTACTGTAGTGATTTACTGTTTATTAAAAGTTATTCGTAATTTTAATATTGTTCTTGTAATTTCGACAACAGTCACTGGACGACATCTGTGTAAAATTCCACATCATCATAATATGTTTGATATTGTTTGAAACCAAATACTGTAGAAACAAAAAAAAAAAAAATAGTTATAATAAAATTCTGTATAGGGCACAGTCGAAGATCATTATTTGCTACCTCTTGATAGGTGAATACTATTCGATTTGCAATCTTTGCAACTATAAACTTACTGTGAAAACGTTTTTCTAGAGTGCTCTTATTTTCCTGCCGATCGTTTACGCATTTTAATCATTCTGTTTTAATCATTTTAACATTACTGGAAAAAAAATTATTATTATTAAGATCCTTCCTTTTTAAATAGTGCAGATAATAGTTCTTACGAAAATATATACATATTATTATTACATCGTTTACATATTTTGATTTAATTTCAAGTGTTATGACCTTTTACGTTAATTTTACGAATTAACTTTTTACAGTTTATTTTTTTAATATAAATGACGTTACTTGCTACTTTGTTTCCATGTATCCTTTTAAAATTTATAATTTTTATTGGTTACGCCTTTATAAAAATTAAATAAATCTATAAAAATTTTTTACGAATATTAGTATTTGAATTTTAAGTTTTTATAATCTTTTTTTCTGCATTGAGAGAGATGAAATATCTCTCAATGCAGAAAAAAAAATGCTGTTGGTCAGTTTTACTAGAAGCACTTTTATATTCTCTGCAAATAGTAATAAGCAAATTTTATTATAAAACAACAATATTCATAAAATGTTTTTTTTCAAAATCACTAAGGAATTTTCTTATATCTCACTATGATGATAAAATTCGTCATGTTTGAATATTTTAGTTTTTAATTTATGGCTTATATAATATAAAATTTATAATTTAAATTATCCAATGTATTTTTTAAATGTTAGATATTTAATAGAGAAAATATTTATAAAAAGCAAATATTTATGATCGACTTATAGAAAATATAGTGCATATCCAGCTATACAATTTATATAACCTTGGTGATTAACTCGATTTTTCAAATCTGCATCCATCAATGCCCGAACCATAATTTTCTTATTACAATACTTTGTAGTGCTAACAGAACTAAATATATACAAATATTTAGTTAACTCCAGCTAAAACTTTGTAAACACTTTTGGCAGTTTTCTTCTGAATATTTTTCGTTATTTCTGCAAGAGACGATGTTGTTAAACTATTTCCTTATCTAATTATAGTAATCAACAATCAAACTGCATGTATTAAAGTACCATCATCTGTTTGCTTTTTTTTTTTTTTTTTAATATATACAATATTGTATTCGATAGACTGGGTACGATTCTTGAATATCTACCCCATGTCTCTAAATTGGGTGAATGATGGCTATTATACTTCTAAAAAATGTTACTATATGAAGCAGAGAAAAATAATCTTAAGTCCGTTTAAAGAAATAAAGTGATCAAGTACAATATATGAAAGAAAACTTGTATCTGGGACTGATGACATTCGTTCAATTTATAGACATAGGTGTTCAAGAATTTTGTCCATACATATTTTTCACGTAATTATTCCCTCTTTAGCCTTATTTTTGATATACTTGGTTACGAATAGGAAAAATTTTATGAATTATAAATCTAGAATATCCGATTATTGAACAAAATTTTTAAAATAATAACAGGATCATAACGCACACTACATTCGAATTTCTGTATTAACACTATGTATTGAACTACAGATGTATAAATGGATATTCCACGTACATTTGAAACGACTGTTGCCAAAAACCATGAACGGAGGATATAGGGATTGTTGATTCTTCATAATACCATTTGGTGAAGACAAAATTTTAACAAATTTTACCATCATTTCAATACCCAATTTAAAAGACATGATAACTAAGGATCATTCCTAGAACGGTATGGTTATCAGTAGAAGAAATAGACATGTGCGGTATGATTATCAGTAGAAGAAATAGAAATGTGCGATAAAACAACGCGCTACAGAACAACTAATTTTGATAATGCATAAAAGACAACAGCAAAACACAACTGATTTCAAAGTGGCGCCATTTAAGAACTAACTAACTACAGTAGTAGATCGCTTACTACATTAATACCGATTTATCTATTAGTGAGATAACTTATAATCCAGAATATGAAAACGTATTCAATATGATATTCATTCAATAATCTGTCACAGAGGATAGAAATGTCAATAAAATTATATAATATTCCATTTTAAATACGATAATTTGATTCTTCCTGTATGAAAACATAATACAATACATTACAATATATTGTACTTTCACCTCGCTTCTTCCTTACTGGTCATTATTCGCAACTACTTGGTATCACGTGACGCTTTTTATTATATTTGTACTAAATACTGTAATGAAAAGGACTCGAAAAGTATTTTTATTTCAATAAATAATAATTGTTGTCATAATAAAGCCAAAAAGTTATTTTTTATAAAATTAAAATATATAGATAGAATTGGTAAAGAGAGCATATATCAATGGTGGCTAAACTGCGGCTCTTTGGTACCTTTAGTGTAGCACTATACCATGAACGTCAATAGTTAATATGGGGGCAAATATCTACTTAATTTGAATATACACATATTTATAATTTGTTTATTGATTTTAAAAAATAGCATCTATCTATATGAAATAAATGCATGTAAATTATATATAATAAACAATTTTTGAAACCATTGTTAAGATTACTCGAAAAACTGATGCGGTTCTCATTAATCCAGAAAGAAACAGATTGTGACTCTGAACTATTTGAGATTCTCCTAAATGGCTCTAATGACATAAAGCTTGGCCACCCCTGGTATACATGTTCAACTGAGTAAGAGAATATAGTATATTTGTTCAACTTGTAAAGAACTGAACATATCTCAATTTGTACATTACAACTTGTAAAAAACTGAACATATCTCATTTACTTATATCTTTTTAGTTTTGTAAATACAATACAATGTAGTATTTTATACTTTCCTTCCAGTTATTCATTTGATTTTTTAAACCTAGCAATACTAACAGTATTATCATAGATCTACATAAAAGATATGTTTTGAAATTATAACAGATATATGTAATTTTAAATAAATATATCAAATTTTAAATCTTCGAATTTCCTTATGGAATCATGTAATACTATCAAAATTAATAGACACTAGACTTGAATAATAAAAATGGTCTTCTTAATAGGGATGAACATATGCTTGAATGATATAGTAGAATTACTTCTCGAATCTGAATTCTAGCTTTATCGAATAGCTCGAGCATCAAATCCATTGCAGTCATGTGTACTTAGTTGTTGAGAGAAAGAATATTTAAAGTGCGATCAATTCGAGAAAAAGATGACAAACTTCATGTCAAATATCATAAATGAATAATCAGATCCTTTAGCAGATATTTTAATTTTCAAATGTTATTGATCTATGGCTTCTTAAAAAGTAAATGAACTTTTCTTAACATTTTGAGGAGGGTGAATTCAACAATACACAGAATGTATAGTATACAATCTATATAATTGATAATTATCTGCCGGCTCGAGAGTTCAACTGGAACGAAATTCTATTAGAATTCGTTTGAATCATATCGGTCCCTCTTAATATGTGAATATTCTAATATATTTTTCTTGAAATATGTGGAAAAACAAACAATCAAACGAACAAAGGGAATAAATAAGGATATTTTTATGATTAATTAGCACTCTTAGTTGTAAAAATAAAAACCCTAATGAAGAAATTCTTAACACCTATTATATATATATATATATATATATATAAAGAGAGGAATGATCATTTCATAAAATGATAATTATAGAAACTTATTTAAATTAGTAGAATTGATTATTTTTATTAATTCTACATATTTTTTATTTTATCTATTTTTTAAATTAGTTTTCGCATTTTTACAAAAACCTAAAATTCTAAAGCAGATATATGTCAATAAAAACTATGATTTAAATTAATAAAATATAATTTAATCAAATATTTAAAAATCCTAATTTTTTTCCATCTTTAAACGACTTTTTTTTTTGTTTTATCTGATTTATTTTTTTGATTGTGACTTGGTAACGCTAGCCGTAAAGTGAAGAACAGAGTTCAACAAATCGGGCTCGGATCTTTCCTCGAAAAGTTTTGGAGATTTTGGATTTGAACCCAGATTCTTCAATGCCAGCGCTTTATCATGCAGCCACGACTACCGATTTCATACATCATCAGGAATCGTCAATCAATCAACGATCCGAAATTTAACGGATAATGAAAAAACATGGTCGAAATGATATGATCTGGTATATGATCTGTCTTTGGATCTGCTCATGTATAGTGTAGTAAATATGTCATGTTGTGGTTAAATGTAAATAGTGTCCTTGATAGTTGTTGTTAACGGATGGATCACAGTTTTTGCTTTCATCGCATTAATTAAAAAGTAAAAAAAAAATCGTTAATCTTCTCAAAGATTCAATATAAATTAGAAAATACAACAAAAAAATATTGTAAACAGTAAAACATAAACGCAATTCAGCCTAATGGGGCAAGTGTATCTCACTCGACTTAGATTCCTGTCAAGTTAGCGTACAATATATAGTTTTTATTTTAGGGATAAATAACTTGCAGTTTTGTTTGTTTCTCAAAATTTTCGTTTATAGCCTTACAAAGTAGTTTTTTCCCTCGGCTTAGAATTAGAATCGGAATGAAGAGATCGTCTGTATCAAGCTCTAATATCTCATTCGAGAACTTTAATATCTCCTTCATCATTCGAAACTTTTTTTACATCTTGTAAGAAAAAGCGTTTATCTTTTGCCGTGGCAAAAGAAACGCATCTTGTTAGCAATGGCGATACTTGCGAATTTATGACGGTTTCCAACATGGCGGCACTCACCGGTGCTAATGCTTCCCTTTCTTACATACTTTTTTTCTATTCCTCGGTTCCGCTTTACCGGTTACTTTTATATTATGAATTATTACTAGTCACGTGTTAGAATTATTACTAGTTAATAAAATCATGCAATACAAACTCGTATTCCTTATATTTCGAATTAACAATGTAGCAACAAAAAATTTTATTAAATAAAGTCGGCTAACGATTTAAGAAATCTCTAGTAAACAATATTGTACTGTACTTTCATAGGATAACAATATAAAAGAAATTATTTTAGTATATTTCCCATTATTAAAATTAATTCATACTCTAACTCCTATACAGTACTAACTTATACAATTTATGGACAAATATTTATTTCAAATCACTATTAAGTTATTATTAAATGTGAAAAATGATATTTTTATTTGTTTACTTCGACTATTAACTAACTTACAGAAACTTAATATCTTGTTTCTTTCATTCATTTTACGACTTAACATTTCTCGTGTATTATACAATATCAAAAGCAACAATAATCAAAATTATAATAAACTATCAGAATAATTATGATATTTTAATGTAATTTTAAAATTATTTTATAAGAAATTTAATATATTTACATAAAAGTCATCAAATAAATAAATTGTTTGGCGACCGGTTTTTACCTAAAATCAACGAGTCCATATATATATATATATATATTGTTTGAAAGTTTCCATTCGTATCTTTATATCATACATCTATTGTGATCAATAACAGCTTATTGTAAATTTATAATAAATCATATATCTAAAAAATAATTTTCATAAACTTACATTTGATTGGAGAAAAAATATTTTACAAAATATACATATTCTACTAGGCCTAAAGGTTTACAAAGCATCGGTACAAGATGGCCGACTCTCGTTTTCGATGAGATGACTGCACGAATCACACCCTTGATGGAAACAGAAACCGAAATTCATCATTTTTCAATAAAAAATCTTCACGTTTCATATTTTCGATTAAAATTTTATTATTAAAATTTGTAAAATTTTAATTGTATATTTTTCATATTTTGCATTTTGTAAGTATTGAAAAGCTTATTGCTTTAGATTTTGTCACTTAATTAAAGTTGTAAATAGAATCTTCTGGAACGTTGAAAAAAACAATTAATTTTCTAAATTTAAGATCGTTTTAAGATTTATACTGTTAGTAATACATGTTAACGAAAACTTTCGAAATTAATTTCTTAAAATTTAGTCTTAATAGTAAAGAAACTGAGCACAAGTCTAATAAAAGTTTTACGTGTCGAGAACACATTGCAAAAACGTCATAAATTAAAGATAGACATTCTCAAAACCGAAAATGTCTATCTTTAATCCATCCAGAACCATCCATTTGAGAACGAAAATCGGTTTCTTCAAAAGATACATTGTTGAAGTATATAACTTGTATAAATGAAAATATTTTTTAAAAATTTGTATAATTACTATATTTAGATTTAAATGCATTTTAAGTCCTCTAAATTTTGAAAAATTTATTATATTTTGATAAGTAAACGTTTACAAAAAGTTCGTTATAAGTACCTTAAATATGTAATGTTGATATCTTAAAAATTTTTTTATATATAAATCTTTTGCCATTTATTTTATGAAATAATAGCAAATTACAGAATGACAATTATTTCATTGTATAATTCTTATTGGATGGCAGGATGGCCGCGTATTTTTTTTTTTTTTTTTGTCAACAGATGACGCCACACTCCATTCAATTAGAATACTATGTGGCGGGGCGAAACAAGCC
>WUQG02279943.1:0-19750 GCA_011317285.2 Androctonus mauritanicus | reverse complement strand
AAAATAGAAATGCTTACATTTTATTCATAAAGATGATTATGTCACTTATTACTAAAACCTAATTAACCCAGAAATTTATTCCATTTTTAAGGAGTACAGGTATATTAGGGTGTAACAGTGAAGTCATTACATAAGTTCCACTCAGGGTTATTGGTGGGTTGAATCTTTCACAAGTATTAATTAATGGACAGAAGTGCTTTTAACAGGAAAAGAAATTTTTATACAAAATATAAATCTAAAATCAAATTCAAAGTCTAATAATTACTAATATTGAAGAGAAACATTTGGAAGACGATTTTCCTCATCCATATAATTGTCATTGTAATTCTTGTTTTAACCTCTAATCTCTGCTCCTTCACAATTGAAAATTAGCTTTCTTTACGAAGAATTATATTATTTATAGATTTTCATACGAAAAATTTTCCCATCCTTTGTTAAAATATACGTCATTCGAACATAATTAGGTTGTTATGTGCACAGGTGCATCTTACATCATATCCGAACATTTCTAATTTTCCATTATATGCTACACGATAGCATTAAAAACTACATTTTTCATACTTATTTAATAAAAACTAACACGTTAAAATCACTGAACCAAATAAATTTTAATCAAAATCTTTACTGTTTTATAATAGAAATTAATAATAATTCATTGATTAGTTAAATGAGGAAAGTCAGAATTTTCATTACGAAATCACAATTCTTCGACGCAGACTTCTACAGTGTATATAATCGACTACGATGATTCACATAGTGGAGGAACTTGTTTGTTCAATTTTTTAGTGGGCGGATAGACAATTTGCGGGAGTTTTTCTTCTATTTTACAATTCCTAACTTTACGCCCGTTAATTTAGGTACAATATTAACCTTCCTTCTAACGACAAACCGGATCAATCATTATTAATTTCCAAAAATAACGAATATTTGATATTCAGTTTATATATACTGTATTAAACTGACCTCACTTTTTAAATTTAGCTCTATTTTAATGCGGGTTAACATTTCATTTCATAGACAACAAGGAAGAATTTGTAAACATGCTATCAGTTTTTAAATTTCAAAATTTATTGCAAGTTCAAGGTCAGCTTTTCCAAGCAAAATTTTCAAAGCTAGTTTGAGCGTTTAAAAATAAATTCTTGAAAGTATTTTCTTAAAAATAAACAAAGAAAACTAAGTTTAAATGATTTTTTTTTGAAGACTACTTGTTTTAAATTACTCTTACGAATAATTATTTCTGACAAATCCTTAAACAAAAATAACGTGACCGAAAAATCTGCAGTTTATTTCTTAATTAAAATCAATTTTTAAACATTTAGAATTATATTTTTTCGATAATCCGCAAACCTAATTCCAGTAAATATAAATTTCAAAATTTCTTAATATTTAAAAGAAAGTCTTAATAAAAAACAACAAGCGCTTATATGTTGCAACATTTTTTAAACACCATCATAATCATGTCTAAGGTTAAGTAATTTGGATTTATCAAGGTACATATATGTTAAATTGTATGGACGAAATATTACTGTATTCCTGTTTATTTCTTATAGTAAATAGTACAGTCATAAAAGTGAAAAATAATTTACAAAACGAATTACTAGAATCGAATATAGACCGGTGACTATTAGCCATAAAATACGAGAAAAATCACGTGGTTATTGTTATTAGCCGGTTTGAGGTCAACCGTTCGACACCGGCATTAAACAGATGCAAGAAAAAAATAAAATTAATGTCGATCTTCTATCGTATCTTAATCACCATTTTAATTAAAACCACATTAGTATTTAAAGTTTTTTAATTTTAATTTCGCAGTGTGTTTTCGCAGTTACGTAATATATTTTAACAGCTATTTCCTTCCAAATAAAGAACATAACAAACTAACGTTTGTATATCCCCAATTGACGTCACTAAAATTCTCTGATGTCATAGTATCAGCTTTAAAAATTTTGTATTCATTCATCTGAAAAAGGAGATTTGAATTTTTCATATACTATAATTTAGAAACACTGAAGAAGAAAAAAAAACACCGAAGTTTATAAACAATTTTATTTTTCAAGAGAAATTTTAATGAAGCGAAATAATTATAAAAAGTATCGAATAACTTTTGCGATTCTTCCGACTACTTTTCAATTTTTAAAAATTTAATACAATGAACATTAAAAAAATTATCGAAAATGGTTCAAACTATATTTTCATAAAATAAGCATAGACCTATAAAATATCGTATATCTGCTATGAAATAGAAAAAAAAGGAATGCCAGAATGCAATCAATGCGATAAAAAGCCTTAAAATTAAACTAGAAACAAATTGCATATTTTTATACTTCAAAAATGATAAAAACGGAGTAATTAGAGTTTACAGTATTGTATCATATTCTGATTCTTATTTTTATTTATAAATCCGTATATTATTATAGGATGATAAATCGAACAACCAAAATATTTTCATATCCGATACTGTATACAGGAAAGTATTTATTACAATTATAGTAAACGTACAAATATAATTAACAAAATTATTTGATGTAGTTATTAAAATAAAAATACTATTACATAAATACTAATACAATAAGCATGAAATTCAATCGGACTGGGCAATTATCAATTTAAAAAAAAAAAAAAAAAAAAGCAGATTACTTTCCAAAAAATAATGAATTTCCTACAAATATTCAGAATTTACTGGAAAACAAACTTCTTTCGGTTTTTCAATAATGAGTATTTCAGAAATACAAAACCACAGTCTCAAACATGAACTATTGAAAAATTCATTGCTTGTATTTTAAAAGTTGTCATACTCATAGCTCAAACATTGCTTTTCTAATAATTTCCTTAATATGTTTTTGATCAGATCACTTTTCAATTATACATGCAAAAGTTATTAATTCCTTATACCTAATTGACATAGTTATTTGATACAAATAGTTGTAACATGATGAGGATATACTTCGAAAGATATAAGATTTCAGAATTTATATATGGGAAGAATTTGAACTTTTGCCTACATAAAAGTATTCATCTCAAAAATAAATCATGTTTTTCTGAGAGAATAAATAGGATATAAAAAGTAACTTGAGCTAAGTCACATTGGGAGATGATTCATTAAAATATTTACAAGGATTATTATATTGATTAAACATTATTCTTTGATTCCATATCAAGATTTTGGTATATAGCTTTATATTTATACTTCATATAAAACAAATCTTTAAACCTGTTTAATCTTTCATCAGAAAAAAAATTTGCTGAAGATACCTGAATCTCATGAAAATCCTTAGATTTAAAAATGTACCAAACTATTTCCTTTAAAATGGTATGAGATCAAATATTTATATACAGTACTCTAGTCTGTTTGAAAATTCTAAATAGTTCGGATCTTAAACTGTGAATATCAAATAAGTCATCTATTTTGAAATAGTATTTCCTAACAAACAATAATTAAATCAAAAATTACAATTGAAGTAGATCATTTATGTTAATTTTATGATTAAAAATTTCTTTATATAAAAAAAAAAAAAAAAAAATCACCTTTTCATACAAAAATATATGAAAGAGCAAATACTGTAAATGTAAAAATATTCATTTTGCTACAGTAGGTTATATAAAAAGAGAAAAATATATAGCCGAAAGATCACGGCAATAATTTAATGCCACATACTACTGTACTACAAATAGTTAAAAGTTTCCTTTTCTGAAGATGGCCTAAATAGAGAAAAACTGAATTTCAATTTTTGAAGTTCGTATTTACTAGTAAATCCAATCAAGTTAAATACATGTTAAATGAATTTTTAGTTATGCTTGAAATTTTTCTTACCAAAGTAACATTCTTCTGAACTGCTTAATTAATTTATTCTCTCAATCTTTTCCTTCTTTGTAAAAAATATTTTTGAATAAAACTATATCACAATTTCTGTAGCCTCGAGGATGCAACTGAAAAGACATTTTGTGTCTGAAATTAAAATAGCGGTCCTCAAACTATCGGCTGAGACTCTAGGGAGCCACCAAAAACACTCTTTACAACAGCCTTAGTATTGAAAGGGGTCCGAGATCAGGAAACAACGAAAAAACACCTGGTTAAAGTTGACTCGGTCTAAATAATAGTTTTTTTCTAAATAATATTTTAAAATTTAATTTTCTACAAAGAAAAATGTGAATTTGAAATCATTCGATATGATTATGACAACTAATATTTCATCAACTTAATTTTTAAAATTCTATCGAGATAAACCGCATATAAAATATCTTTACGCTTAACTGAAAGTTTCTATTCTAAAGAAAATTTCCTATTACCAGAAAGCTTAAACAATTTCATTTATAAGAATTGTGCCAATTACCAGAAAGGTCAATCCTTTAAATTATAATTTTTGCAAGACTACAGCATACTTAAATTGGAATTTAATACAGTATACAATAAGGAAATGCTTTAGACCTTAACAGTAGGTCATCTTCAGTTTTAACTTGTGAATAAAGAATTTAACATAAATTTAAATGTAAATTTTTTCATAAATTCAATATAGAATTTCAATAGAACTATTACATTTAAAGTGTTTCCTGTATCATATATAAAAATTCTACTTTAGGCAAGAGTTCATTTTTTTTAAATAACTTGTTAATTTTATGTTCTATAAAAATTTATATAAAGCAAACTTGAGAATTTTATTGAATTATAAATATTTTAGTTGTATTAACTGTACTCGTATATCGATGAATGGCTCCAAATAAGACCATATGAATTGGATGTAAGATATTTAATTAGTTTGATATAATTAATTTTTATCAAATATTTTGGTTAAAGAATTTACGCGAATTTTTCTATACAAAATTTTCAATATATTACTAAAAGTTATTTTAGGATTTTTATAGTTTCAATAAAGAGTAATTCCAAACGTCAACTAATATATAACCAAGTTAACATACAGAAGATTTTTCTAATTATCTTTTCTACTAGTTATATAAATTTACATCATCCAGGATGTACTTATGTCTTTAATATGACACCGAGTAAATATTTGAATGAGTTCATCGATTATATTAACAAAGAAACTCAAAGTTTATGTTAACTAATACTGTTATTTTAAGTTCAAGTAAATTTATATAACTTTTAATGAAATTACGCTTGTATTTATAATTTTTTTAAGCATTCGATTAAAAACAGTTGTAAAACTTGTAAAATAAGATGCCCTTTTTTAATACAATTATAAAATAATAATGAAATACGAGAAGATATTTTCAAATGTGATTTAAAGAAAATATAAAAACCATCCATGTGACTTAAGTTTCAAGAGAAAGTCAATAGAAACACGTTATGGAAATATGCGCATTGTATCACATTTATATATCAATTCTTTTGGAGTTTTGGATATTGTCAATAGTTATTTAAAATTGATAACTGAAGATAATACTGTATCTTAGATACCCGTAAAATTTTATAACAAGAAAAACTTATTTCTAGAGACATTTTATCTCTGGAATACTTAGTTTGAATTTATATTTAGAAGGCAATGCTCTCAAATTAGCTGTTCTACCTACTTAATGATTCTGAAATAACTGTTAAACAGTGCGGATATTGCAAATATCTTGACTGATTCCTGCGAGTATATTTTAGAGAATTCAACAATTGCATTACAGTATTTAATAATGTATATTGGTAATATCGGATTTGTAATTTCATAATGTTGAAATTGCTATTTCAAGTGGGCTATCTACCTTAAGTATCCTAAGTACTTTGTGTAGGAGAGCACTGTAATTTAGTACGACAAACTTCTTAGTAATAAAAATAGGTCAAGCTATTGTACTACATGCATAAACTATATTAAATTCATTGGGGAAAAAATACGGATACAGAAGTACAGTTATGAATGAGTAGGTCTACTATGATTCAGATTAGTTCGGTCGTCTGAAAATCATTATTTTAACTGAATACCAAATTATCCATGAGCAATCGTGACTCATTCATATTCTAATCTCTAATTTAGAACTACGTATCCGAAAAAGGAATTATTTTTCTTAACATCGCCTCCCAAGACTGAAAAAGTCCATGTCATTTTATGAATAACGTTAATAACAGATTCGTCGAACTTCAGTGTTTCAGTTTATAGCCTATTAATGCCAAGGAAAATTTTTGTGATGTCATTCAAAAGCCATTATATAAAATTAATGTTTTATCATTTAAATTAATGTTACATTTTAAAATATTTTGGTTTCGTAATAGAAAAATAACAATTGTAACATAGTATTTTTCGGTTTTAATATATAAAGTTGATGAAGATTAACACGAATCAACTGTACAAAAACTATATAATGGAATAAAACGTAAGAGCTTGATGTAATAAGCGGCAACATTAAGACAAAATTTGATCCTACGGCCTTAGTTTTAAACTCGATTCCGATTCACTCGAGTCGTGCTCAAATTAGAATGAAATGTGATTCATATGATTTGTTGTCTTTGTTTATAATTCAAATTTAAAAATCATCACATTTCTATTAAGAAAATTTAAAATAATTTCAATTAGGTTAAGAATTTAAAATTTTCCATGTAAGTGCAAACATTTTTGAGAAATCTAATATTTAGTTTAATTTAAAATAAAAAAAAAACCTAAATTGCATTACTTTAAAATAGGTTGGAGTTACCTTGAGAACTGATGTTTACTTTAGTTCTTTTGTATTTGAAATATAGGGAAAAACTACTTACGATACCTTGACATCAAAATTTACTTAAAAACCACGTGTTTTTCATTAAAATTATAATTCTTGCTATAAATTTGTACAGTTTAATTTCTAGCAACGTATCAAGGAAAATTTAAACTTTTATTTAGTTTTTAAATACAATGTCAAGGTTTCGAGTCAATGTACTTGTCTTGACAGGTGTCATTGCACTTGATGTACGACGAACTAAACAATAACGGGTTGATAGAACAATGAGAAACGGAAAACAACTGACCCTCACTACGCAATCATTACGGAAGTTAACATATTATCGATGAGAAAAATATTAGTGAAATTTTATGCATCCAGATTTTCGTGACTGAAACCAATAGGCTGGAATAACTATTTCAGGTTTACAACTACGTCAACTGACCCGACTGACCTCGATGCGGAAGTAATACTTTGGCGTTACTGAATGATACGTTAACGGATGCGTTAATGCAGATAACATATCGGAAGACTTATCAATCAAGGTGTTGACCTATCAATCAAGGTCTATATATAGTTCTGTATTTAATAAAAAAAAAAATTAAAAAATAATCTAACATTTTGCGTTTTTATTAGATTACGCGAATAGGAAATAAGGATGCGGTTCACCGACTTCCCATTACCTGACCCCTTTTAAGCAATTTGGATAATTGGATAAACGGAAATATTTCGCATTCAGCATATATATATATATAAAAGCACGTGAATCACGAGTTTTTTCAACAAAATTTTAAAATAAAATTCGAAAAAATCCCGCTTTTAGGTAACCTTGTTGCCAGATTAGGTAAATGGCGGAAAAACATCTTAAAAAAAATCCACCTCAACTTGTTTTCAAGGTCAACTGTACACTCTCTTCCAACTTATAAGGATTGATACAGTATTTTTTAACTAATTTAACGAAATATTTTATATATTAAATAATAAATCTTCACTTCAAATTCTTTTGAATACTGCACTTTAAATAGATACGGAAATTGCTGTAGGCACTGTCAAACAGGAATAAAGTAACAAGAGTATCAAAAATAATGATAAAAAGTGCAGTCAAAGAATTTCTACTACACGAAATATTTATTCCGTTTCCGGTACAAATTTTGGAGTTAATTTTTAAAAATCAAATTTTGCATATAGCTTTTGTCAAATTGTTATTATCGATTAATTTCTTTTATCCTTTTAACGAGAAATTTTTCGCACATTTAAAAATTTTAACAGTTACAGAAAGCAAGAAGACCGCCACTTACCTGTATAGAGAGAATATATTCAGGAAATCCGTTGTTTTAATCACACCTCTTTGACAAGCGAGTTTTGAAGAAACGTGATTCCTAGTTGTTCAATGCGCAGTTCACTACATAGATCTTTACCTACACTAGCGCCACCTAATGGAAAGAATTATTCCACAGTGGCGCCATCTGTCTGCCACTAAAAAATGGTTAATTTTCATGTCATGTGATTTAAGTTCCATATGTATATTGCTACCTTAACAATATCAATTTACTGTATGAATAACAATAAAAAGTATTTAAATAAACTGTTAATTAGATATTTATTTAAAGACATCTTTTTTTTTGCTTTAAAGTTCAGCGACTCATAAAATACAAATCTTAGTTTTTGATTGTTTTATTATATCGCATGAAAAAGCAAATAAGTAAATAAAAATTAATTTTAACGAATACTAATAGAAAGAAAACAATTTTCTTTTATAGTTCCGCTAGGTTAATAGCTTCGAATGTGAATTAACCACTTCCCGATAGAATAAATATCTAATTTTGAGAAATCGGAATTTAAATTTATTTCAAAAAATAGTCGAGCTTCGTTTGATCGATGAAGTCACTAACGAACTGTCAAGCGTGGATACAATCGAAATGTGTTTATCTGAGCTCAGTAAAGCATAAACTTTTCAGGATGATAAAAATAGGATGGAAAAGTAAGTTTTTATACTGTTGTTCAATTATTTATCCGGGCAATTCTCTTTTTCTTTTCTTTTTTTTGTTTTTAATTGTTATTTGTAATACAAAACTTCAAATACATATTGTTTAGTTGCTCGAGACTATAAATCCTATAATGAAATATATTTTTTTTATTCAAATTTTTCTGAATGTTTAATAATATTATTCAGCTGTATAATCTACGTGAACACGGAAAATATCATCTGCTTATAGAATATATTGAACTAAAATTTCTAATGTAAGTTTAAAATTAATTAAAATTTCGTTTTGCAACGAAAATATAGTATTTGAAAACTTAAAATATGCAAATTTGAGGATATAATGCCTGTTTGCATTTGTTTACTTTTAGTTTTGAATACAATATACTATATAAGAAAATTTCCACATGGTGATAGCAATGATAGCTTATGTAAATAGCATATATTGCTTCGTTAATACTTAATAAAGAATCCGAAAACGCATAAAAAATTATTTTAAGACGCTTAACTTCTAAACATCCATACAAAATCAAAATGATTTGCAATTTTAAACCGTTTTCATAATCTGGACACCATCCTTGCTGGATACTATAACTTCCGTATAGGCAACTGTAATAACAAAATACTGTAAATGCTTTTCTTTCCGAAACTTTATTTAAAAACTTGAATTAATAAATTAACTTTATCTGTAAATATCGTTTAATATGAAAACTAACTGCTATTTTATAGAGGTTGTAATTTTGATAATATTTATTAAGTACAATAAATGATATACATTCTATCGTAAAGAGTTACAAATATTTTATTTTAATTTAGTTTTATTGTAAAATCTCACAAACGTTAATTAAAAATACATAATTCAATTAATTTTCAATTTAACTAAATGCATTCACACTGGTGGAATATATCAGCTTGATTGAAATGTATATTTATAAAACAATAATAATTTACCAATAGCAATAAAACAAAAAATTCGCCTGGAATGATAATAAATTACTCTCTTTATAAACGTTACACTCAAAACTTTATATAAATTACAAAATCTTAATAATTATTATCCTTTATAACATCTATAAGCGGTGTAAGCATCGTAAACGTGGATGAAGCTGCTGGCAATTCCGAATACCTGAAATAAAAGATATAAGAAATATTAAATATGTTTTTAAGTAGTAATCATAAAATATATATAAAGTGAAATGCTTAAATATTATTTAATTCATTTTTACCCCAGCTGTCATCATAGCCGGATAAGCTTGAAAATATGGGATGATGAGATACTTTGGCCATAGAAATAATAAAGTCTGAATCAACAGGAAAATGGAAGATGATATGTACATTGCGGAGGCTACCACATTTTGTACGATTTCCTGTGAAAAACAGAATAGAAATTCAAAAGAACCGCATCACTGAATTCGTGAGAACGTTGCGACCTATAATATTTAAATACAACAACTATGTGCAATAAAATATAAATATTTAATTTTTAAATGTAATTTTTTTTTTTTTTTTTGAGTTCCAATGAAGAAAAATCAGATTAAGAGGATCGCTTGCTTCCATTAAAATAATTAATGTAGTTAATATATTATTACTAATTACCAGTTTCTAATTTAAAAAACTGTACTTTAACTCAAAAATCCATTCTCCGCCTTCAATGTCCTATATTTGCAAGTGCAATAAACTACTGTATTTAAGTAATATTTCTTAGATGACTAGAAAAAGTACATTATATAACAAAACAAAATATTTCCTTTAAATCATAATAATTTATTTATACTGTACTTTGAATTTTTTTATGTTATTAAATTAAACTGGGTTGAAGTTTTGATTGCTTTTTTATAAAAGCATAAAATGATAATTTATACCTTTAAATATTAATAAATTTAATTCAATTTAATTATAATTTAATAAAAAATAAGCCTAAATTAAATACAATAACAAGTAAAATTTTCAACTTATTTCTGGCTTAATAATTTTTGAGATATAATGACGTATTTAATGCGTTTGCATTAATTAATGGACAGGATCTCCAGGTGATAAATTATAATACACTATTTGGTTTTTATCTTAACCTTAAGAAAATTAAATAATAATATATACTAGATAGATTTAAAGCACCATATTGTAAATATTATTTTAATATACGTTTTATGGACTTACATATACTGTGCTTCGTACAGTTCTATATGTATGAGCAGAAATGAGATAAGAAAAAAGTGCAACAGCAGCTCCAACTACACCAGCAGCCGAACTTGTAACAAATAATTCATAAAACGGACCTGACGGACTTCCATAAGTAAATACAAGTCCCAAACATATTCCGCCAAACGCCTGAAAAACGTTATTATATTGTAAAAATAAAGTTTAACTGGTAACTATAAAACTTTTACAAAAATATATTTAGAAAAATTATTTGCTTAAAAATAATGTATTTGTTTTGAATTTAGGAATAAAAATATTATTCAATTAATTTTTAAACATCGAGATTCTTTAATTATTTATAAAATAATTCGTGATTCACTAATATAAATTCTATATTAACAGTCTACTAAATAACGTGCAATATCGAATATATATCATATTTTATAACCATTAATACAAAAAATAATCTCAATTACTTATTTTTACATTTATAAGTAAAAATTTATTTTTATTTACATTTAACTGGGATTTTATTTTGTAATCTGAAATACAGTATTTATAAATGATTTTTTGAATGAAGGATATTTTGAATTTATTATATAGAATAGTGCTATATCATCTACTAACAAGTAAGTTTTGTGTAAGCTGAAATGAAACGTGAATATGAATATTTAATCGATAAAAATCAGTTTTACTCGATTATTTACTCAATACGAAACAATTCTTAATCAGTTTTAAAATAGGTTAATCTTTACATTATTCTAATATTTTAAAATTTTACAGACACTACACGAGATAAACCTAGTATTTAATTAATTAAATTTATAACTTAATCGTTTAGACAGGAATGCTTGTAAAGGAAACAGTTTATCAGCTATTTTCATGTTATTCATTCTTTCATTGTCCTAAGGATATAATACAGTTATACAAACAATTTAGGGCGTATTTGTTACACGTTAGAAAGTTTCGGAATTTCCAGTGACTTTTTTACCTAGATGATGTCACACGATCTGCATACGATAATCCATAACGTCAGAAATATTAAACTTTCGGCCATCCTGCTACAAACCTAGTTGAATCAACCGAACATCCGGCTTAAGTTCACAGATAGTCAATGCTCTATTTGTACGTTCTATAAATTTTAAATACAAAAATATTATTAAAATTATAACTTTATTTTTTATAAGCGATACAAAATCGTCACTTTCAATTCTGTAAATTCTTAAAATCTTTGGAGGAATCATTGATTCGTGACTCAGATTCATTAAATATTATGCTATTTGCGACACGGCGAAAAATAGGTTATCTCACTATCCATTTACCCACCAATAAATCTCATTCCATTGGCAGGAACCCAAATTAACCTACTATCTGGAGTTTCTGATGTATTGAGCTATCAAGTATTAATAGTTTCTTAAAATAAAATTAAAAATAAAAAACTATTGTTAACAATCCAAACACAGCATTTCAGAATTGAATGGGAGTATAAACAATAATATTTTTCCGGGAAAAATTCTTCGATGTTACACGTGTTCTGGAAATTTTACTGAAATAATAAAACAAGTATTTTTGGTGTGATCTTAAAATAAAAACGGAAGCTAATAAATATCCGAACTTTGCATAATGTCTATCAATAATTGACCATATGTATATATAGCATACTAACCATATATATAATTCTAAAACATGATTTAAAACTTAAAAAATGCCAAAAATTATAACAATTTTTATATCATATTTATGAATATTTTGAAACTTTTTATATTTTATTAATTTTGATAATTTTTTAAATTATTAATTCCCATAAACGAAAATAAAATTTGATTTTTTTATATTATAATTATATTTTATCGTGTTTAATAAATTTTACATTTATCTTAAACCTAAATATTTAGAAAGCATTATTTTGCAAACAAAAGGAAGTTTTGGATAAAAATCATATGAAAACAACGAAAATTACACATAATTTAGATAAAAAATAAGGAAAAATTCTATGATTAGATATCACGAAATGAAAGCGCAATTCAATATTTATATTCATGCTTGTTGCAATTATTGAGATTTGTTACAGACATAATGGCACAGATCTGATTACACTGTTTGACCCGCATTGATTTCCCAAGGGTGCATATCTTTATGGATTTATGATCTGTCTTCTATCAAATGTTTTTCTAATAGATGAGATTTAAATCGTTATCATTTCTATAAATTTAGTGCAAATTATTTAGAAATTCAAAACTTTTATAGAAGATATATGCAAAATGATATTCAAGGAAATATTTAACTTGTTAATAAAAGTTAATATATACTCGCAAATTATGTCGCCATCGCAAAAAATTATATAATTTATTGCATTAGTTGGAATTTTATCTATTAATTTTCATGATTAAAAATAAATATTTTTTTAAGAAATATATATCTAAAAGTGATAGAACTGTAATAGTAAATTTTTGGAAGATAACCACGTGACCTTATTCATTTCATGACTTCTAGGAAAAGCACCACACCCTGAATAGTGTGAAATCTTTATAACGTACAATTTATGCTTAACCTTATCTTAATAATAAATATTTCTTATCTTTATTTTACTGACTCATGACGTCACGAAAACAAATGATGTCATTTAAATTGTGACGAATTTCAGGTTGTTACCCTAAATTAGGATGTCAGAATATACTATACACCAAACAACAGGTGTGCTACATTATTTTGCAGATTGTCTTAGCAAAAATGGTAATGCCATTAACGTAAGAATTGAATAAAAGAAATGGAAAATAATCAACCGAAAACAGAATTTTGATATGAGATTTTCTAATTTTAATCATATGTTACCGGTATTTATTAAAAAATATTCTATGCCCCTATTACAATAAGGCTATTTGATTCAAGTTTTTCATTCATTTAAGCCTCTAATTTAGATTTTTTGATATTATTTCAAAATAATTTTTTAATACACAACGTCCGAAAATTCAAGTGGTCCGGATCTCTCTCGAAATTTGTGAGGGCCTAAATATATGTATATTATTATTTTTATAATTTCACCTAGTAGATCCTATAAAACAGAATTTTTCATTTTATTGGTTTCTCTGATTATAGCTTTGTTCTATTGATATATTTAATCTAACTATTGATAACTATTTTATAATCTAATAATTTTTCCACAAACTACAATACTGTATTTATTAAACTATTATTCCAATTTCTTGTATTTTAATTAAGCTATTATCAGATCTTCTTTGTGACATTTTCTTCAAGTTTAAAATTTAGTAATTCTCTATATCTACTTAACATTTTCATACTTGCTATTTGAAGATCTAATTGTTCTTTTTCTCAGTATTCCTATCCATATAATACAACTGGGTCTACTGCTGTTTAATAAAATTCTTCTTTCAAATGTTGTTTTAACATTGCACATAGCCAGTTTGTTCCACTTCACCCACTAAAGTTGTTTCTATTTAAATCATTCAAATCAATCTTTCTTTGTTATCATGGAACCTAAATATTTGATTTTCTATTCTTGAAAAATAATATCAATAGGTTAGATATATTTAAATTTTCTTCTCGTTTCAAATAGATTTCAATTTAATTTAGTTCGGCTTCGTTTTTTAATTTCATGCTATCTTTATAATTTGCTTCTTTTATTTATCCGTTTTAAAAATATTATTTTTGGAATAAAAATTATATAATCAGAAAACAAATATCACCGTTACATTAATATGATAAATAAATTCAAATATAAGTGATAATAAATATATATATTGTTTTTTTTTTTTTTTTATCAGTGATGACAATTTTAATTTCTTTAACATTAAGGACATTACATGACGCAGAATCGATTGCCGACTCGACCAACCAACCGACGGGCAGTAATCACGAAGTAACCATAATAGTATCAAACGAGACGGTTTCGGTCGACTCGACCAAACAATGAGAAGAGAATACGGCTGGAGTAACGAAAACACTCGAATGTCGTTAGTAAATGATGGTATGGAGCGGCGGCCGCGCTGCTTGAATTTCCCTTCTACGGTACAATTGAATAATAAAAGATGAAATATCTGAAGTTAGATTTAATGAAAGGATATCACATATCGACTCAGTAGCTAAATCGATATGTTATTCTTTTTTTATTCAACTGTACTGTACTGTCTGTACACACGGATATCAAACCGTGTGGCCACTGCGCCGTATCGTCGTTTACTAGCGACACTCGAGCGTTTTCGTTGCTGCTGGAGTACCGTTGTTCTGTTATACGGAGTATAAATTAAGGTTGAATGACGAAGTTTTTCCAAATTTGTTTCTCAAGCAATAATAACTGTACAGGTATTCTCCAATTTACGAAAATAATTGCGACCGAGGTATTTGCGTAAGGATAAATAATACACGATAGTTTTTGTCAACTCGAACAACATTCTAAATAATAACAGCCGAGGCAGTTTTTGCCGACTCGACCAACAATGAACGTCGCTAGTAAACGAGAGTATTGGAGCGGTGGCCGCTCCACTTGAATTTCTGTGTACAGTTCAAGGCGAATAACAAATGATGATATACCGAGTCGGCAATAGTTTCGGCAAAAATCGTATCGTATGTTATTTATCATCTAGCTGATATTACAAAACAAAGTTTTCATTTTTATTGATTTCTCTGATTATAATTTTGTTCTATTGATATATTTAATCTAAATATTTATAGTTAATTTTTAAATGTTTTATCATATTTGTAACTTAAAAATACTATATAGTACTATATAGATATTTTGCAGCTTACGCACATATACGTAATATCTATATTGCGAGTAGTGTGTATTTTGCTTTCTTTATTTTAATGCATATTTCTATTGCTTTTTTCTCAACAATAACAAGATGGATAAAAAGATAGATGCCGTAAAATTAATTCAGGAGGTACAGGTCCGGCCTGCAATATGGGACATGGCGCATAGTGATTATGGAGACAGAAATAAAAGAAAACAGAGTTGGGAAGAAATTGTAAATTTGTTTATAGAGGAAACAGCCACCCAAGAGGAGAAGAAAAGAATGGGTACTATTTCTTTTTATTTCAATTTAATATTACTTAATTCCCAACTCAATAATTCTTTCTTTTCATTTTAACTTTCATGATCATGTCATGTTATCTGCCATTCTAATTGATTGATCGCTATAAACTATTCAGCAAATTTATCCCTAGCAGTTTGAGCTTTTTGATTTCTTCTACTTGTGAGATCTGTTTTACTTTACATAAAATATAGCATACTGTATTTGTATACTCTCTTTGTCCCAGGATATTATGAAAAACACAAGCACATTATTTAGTCTTAATTATATTTTTAGTTAAATCTATGTGTATATTTAGAGTCTTATAGAATATGCTCCACTTATTAGCTAAACTTCCATAGCTTTTTAATATATCTTCGAATTTAAAATTTTGAAAACATTTAAGACATCATCGAACTCTTGATAGTTTATAAGTGAAAATTATTATCTTTTAAGTCAAATATTTACCACTATATAATATAAATAAATTTTCTGATCTCATATGTAATAGTCTCCAATTAGCATAAGAACTAGAGAAATGTTCAATGAGCCGTTGTTTTTCATGCTGAATTTTTCATAGTTTCGAGTTAATAAAAAATTCCAGAACCATTAGATATTTCATATAACCCAACTAAATATTTAAATAAGTAGTTGGCATCAAACATGTCAATAATACAATTAGAAAATACTTTTTATAATGGTAGCATATTAAATACTATTAAAAAAAATCTATATAAACTTTATTTGCTTTCTATCAATCGTGCCAATTTAATGAGGAAAGTTTGTATAATTTTTAAATCTTGTGGCTATTTCAAACCATAAAACAATATAGAATATACGAGGAGAGACCAAAAGTTCTTACTCTCATCGCGGGTAGGATGTGCTAGGGATCTGAAATTTAATCCTCCAACTCTTCTTCTCTATATAACCATCTTTTAGGGCCACACATTTTTCACATCTGTGGAACAGTTGTTTAATTCCATCTTTGTAGAAGTCGGCAAATATGGGGCAAACCAGTCATAGCTGTAACGATCTCATCATCAAAGAAATTTTTTCCATGTAAATGTTTTTCATATTTCGAAACATGAAAATTCTGAAGATGCTAGGTCGGGAGAATATAGGGGATGCAGAAACATTTCAAGCCATATATGCACAGAGAAGTGATTGTTTCTTCAGTTCGGTGTGCAGGTGCATATTGTCAGCTATCAGCATTACACATTTCGACAGCAAACCACGTCTTTTTTTTCCTTGATATTGTCCCTTGATTTTGTAGCAAGTTCCTGTAATATCTCCCAGTTATTGTCGACCCTTTTTGTAAGTAATCTGTTAATATAACACTTTTGCTATCCCAAAATACAAACAACAACATATGACTTTGCTAGACGGCCTTCTCTTGAGTCATTCTGTAGGCTAGTGAGACCACATTTGAACTCCTGTTTCTGTCATTTCATAGTCTCATATGATGGACATTGCTCGCAATGCATAGCTGACATCTCTTCGATTGTGTAATTTTCCCTGAAGAGGAATCGTATCATGACTCGATACTCAATTTTGTCCAGAATGACTTTTATTATCACACTTCTAACTCCAATTAAAAAGGACCTGTCGAAGCAAAACAAAAAAAAGTATGCGATTAGTAAGACAGTAACCTATTAATGTTACAATTATAGATCTATAACACATACATCATGGGGAGGCTTCCCCTCGTGGTGTGCATATATATATATCAATATGCCAGTGGCGCAGCCAGGAGAGTGCAAGAGAGCAATTGCACCTCGCTGCTACTAATATTGATATTTACTATGATTTGTTCAGTGATTATTATTTATATAAAAAATTCGATTGATACAATATAACCATAATCAATAAAATATATAACGCATAATCTTGTACATTTTTGCGTTTCAGTTTTAGTCAAACAACATTCGATATTTCTTAATTTTTTGTTATTTGCACGTAGGGATGCAACGAATATATTGATTCTTTATAAGTATCGATACTTTAATCCAATACTTTGATATTTTAATAATTATTTTATTATTAAATATTAATTTAATTATTTATTTTTTCCATATTTTTTAATATCGATATTTTACTCTCGATATTTTTCAGTTTCGAAAGATATATAATATTTGATAAAGAATTATTTGAATTACATAATAAAGTGGATATTATATTTTATATAATTATTTTAATGAAAGTACTAATTGGGTCATATAACCGCTGTTCTAAAAGTAAAAAAAAAAAAAAAAAAATAACTATTCATATTTAAACCATACTGATCCCACAATTTAATTTTAAATTTCAATCCATAATTTTTCAAACTTATGTTATAGCTATGCGAAAAATAGGCAACATGTTGAAATTTTATTAATAGTGGACAATTTTTGAAGAAATTTTAATGTGCTTGTTAAATAAATTTTTTAGTCATATTTATGTTTTATAATATAAGCACAATATCAAATAACAACAGTTCTAATATATGCTTACGTTGTAGATAAGAAATCTACTTTTTCTAGATCTTTATTTGGACTACATCATCGAGTTCAGCCGCATTTCTCCGGAAAAAATTTATGGCTCTCAATTTTTTTATTAAGAATATGTATACCTGTATATTGTTTAATATTTTATAGGTATTTAAATATCTGATATTTAACTGTATTTGATATCAAATACAGTCCAAAGTATACATTGTATACTCTCTACACCAGGGGTGGCCAACCCCGCGCCCGTAAGCGATTTATTATGCGCCCACGACACGATTCCCGATAAATTAAAATAATTTTTTTATTTTCAATCAATTTCATGATCCAGCTTTATTATTCATGATCCAGCTTATTTATTAACTGAAATTTTCAAGTAATTATTTATTGACATATTAAATAACTCTATATATAATAAAATATAAGTACTTAGTTCTACTACAAAAAATTAAATGAAAAAAATATCTTAAGAAAGTATAATTAAGAATTAAAAAAAAATAAAATAACTTTAACAGTAAACATATATGATGTTATTACATATTGTTGCGCCCGCAATGTTCATGAAAATTTTTAGTTGTGCCCGCAACGTTCATGAAAATTTTTAATTGCGCCCTTGCTTCCAAAAAGGTTGGCCACCTCTGAATTACATGCATGCTTTGACTGTACTAAATTTTGTCCTGTTGATGTAGTCATATTTTCACTGCATTAATCACACTCTTGTCATCTTCAAACTTTGTCCCTTGGAGTGCATCTTTAAATAGCTCAAAAAAATGAAAATCAAAGGGAACCAGATCAGGACTAAAGGGGAATGGGGAGGCACATTCCAATTCAATTTGGCGATTGCTTCCCAAGTTTTCAAACTTGTGTGTGGGCATACATTGTTGTGCTGTAACAACAATTATGCTGACTTCTTGTGATGCCGAACATGGTGGAACACAGCACCGATTGAGTGTTTTTAGAGTCTTGTATTCACCTGAATTGATTGTTTCACCTCTTGGCATCACATCCACAAGAATCACCCCATCAGTGCCCCAAAAAATAGTGATCATGACTTTTCTGATTGAAGGAATTGTTTTGAATTTCTTTAGATCATAATGACAATGGACGACGCCACTCCATTGACTTCTTTTTTATCTCTGGCTCAAAGTGGTGTATCTATGTTTTGCCACCTGGTAATAGTTTGGGACAAAAAACATTCCTTCTGCCTCAAAACACTACAACAAATCAGAAAAAAATTGTTTTCATCTGAATTGTGTGTTGATTTGTGAGACTTTGAAGAACCCATCTTGCACAAATCTTTGAATATCCGAGAGCTTCAAGAATTGCAATTGCGCTTCCATTACTGACTGAAAGCTGTAGGGTAAATTCTTGACTTGTGATGTGCTGATATAGACAAATAATAGCATCAGTGTGGTTTAATGTGTTGAGCTGGTGGTAGTAGGACACCCAGATTACTGCTGATTCTACACGTCATTATTTCACTTTATTAA
>WUQG02279832.1:0-19760 GCA_011317285.2 Androctonus mauritanicus | reverse complement strand
ATAGCACATTTTGTCCTAATAAGGGCCCCGAAGAATTCTAGTGCCTAGGGCCTCGTATGTAATTAATCCGGCACTGTCTGTTATAACCATCTTTCGTATATTATCATTATAACAAAAATTATTAATTTCAAATATTATAAAATATGTTGCTAGTTCATTTTAATCTTCTTACATTAAATATATTTATTTAAAATATTTATAAATTATGATTTCTTCTGTTATAATTAAATATATTGAACAGATGAACAGTTCTGAAATAATCAATCATTACTTTCTGAATATGTTTCTACATAGGAATGGTTACAGATGCTTAATTAAAATATATGCCATCAATCTGAACTGAGAATGAACCATTTGATAATTCAATCTCTGGTCTCCTTCTCATCACCAATAGGAGAAACCTGATAACTTTGGACGCCACTTTAAATGGATGAAGTTACAGGATTAATTAATATTATTTAAAAGGTCGAATTTAGTGGCCTCTCAATTCTACTGAGTTTCATAGAAATCAATCAAATCAGTCAAAAGCTGTTAGGGAGAAACTTCAGTTGTTTGAATGTCCATCATTTTCAAGTGGCTGAAGTTGCAGAATTAGTTGATCAAGATCAACTTTCATCGCTTGACTAAATGGCTAAATTTCATAAAAATCCATAAATTAGTTCAAAATATATTAAGAGAATCTAAGTTTGAATGCCTGCCATTTTTAAATGGTTGCAACTTAGGAATAAAAGATGCTACTCGAGATTACGTTTAATGGCATAAATACCAAAAAACATTCATGAAAATGTGCTAATTAGTGCAAAAATTATTTCCAGAGGACACAGGGGAGACAGATAGAGATCTTATAAATCTCACTTTTCTTTGTAAAGTAATTAAGAATTAGTGTTAATGAATTATTTAAACATGATTATTAATTTGTTTATCTGCAATTAAATTATAATCTTATATAAAATTAAATTCACAAGAGTACCAATTTTTTTTTATCTTTTCTATTTTAATAATTTAATACATTCTTGATAATATTTTCTATAAAATAATAAGAAACATTGGAAAAGATAGGACAACATTTTATTATTAATTCTCACTTAATATATATTTCAACATAAACTGAACCATTTACTAAAATACAGTACTATATTAATATTTTTTTTTTAAAGGATTAATTTAGTAAAACAATAATAAGTTCTAAACTGTTATTTTTAATTATATCATCTATACCCGCATTAAAAAAGTCTTAAAATTCAATAGAATTTGTTTTTAAATAAATAATAATATGACTTAGAACAGGGTTATCCAACCCGCGGCCCAACATAAAATCGTAAACTTCCTTAAAACATTGAGATTTATATATATATATTTTTTTTTTTTTTTTTTTGAAATTCGCCGTGACATCATCAAATATCCCACTAATAAAGAAAAAGAAATTTGTTTCATTTTTGTACTAAAAATGTATAAGAAAATGATGAAGTTAATGAAGTTTTTATTATTTGAATAGCTATCTACATTTCTTATTTCCATTTTCTAAAATATTTCTTATTTCAGGGATTAAAACTTCTTGGCCTGCTCAATGATTTAAAAAATTTCTGAACAAAAAGAAGTCAAAGATCATTTACGACATTTTTGCTTATTTGTCATAGTGGATATCATATATTGTATATCATTTACTAACTTCTTTGCTTAATAACTATCGTTAGAATTAATATATTTTATGTGAGGCAATTTTTTTCTTCAAATGCGGTCCAAGGAAGCCAAAAAAAGGTTGGACATCCAGATTTAGAGTAATGATATTGACGTTTACAAAAAATTATTTATTATTTAATGATATACTGCACATTTTTTATAATCTGAAATAGTATTTATTATTTTCATCATTCTATCAACATTATTACCTACAAGATATATTGTTTTTTTTTTTTTTATTTAATTTCAGCCTTAAATGAAGTTTAATTTTTTCATCATATTTACTGATTAGAAAGACGTATAAGCACAGAAGAAAATTATATTACAATAAAAATATTCCTGTCCTTAAGAGCTATTTGAATGTTAATAAAAATAAATTATTTTGCGTCAATCGAAACTCTGATGATAAAAAACTTCTTACAAATAATTCTATCAGCAACAAATTTCAGCTTCTCTGTATATTAAATCTTAATCATATCTTTCATTGTAAATCTGTGTTATCAATTAGGAACAAATTTTCTGCAATAGATCAAGCTACAGCTATAGAAATATCCTACGCATCCTTTCAGAAATTTCCATAAGTCATCTTGTTTATCTCATGTAACCTGTTAAATATGTTATTTTTCATTATTTGTTCTCAAACTCTCTTTTATGTCATTTTTTAATTGTCTTTTCTTTTCTACAGATATGCTAATCCAAGTACCGTGTCTTTTATTCTAATAAAGATGCTTGATTGATTTAATGGAAACAATAATTGAATTAATTACAGTACAATTAATAAAATAGAAATTCAATTTGCAAAATTATTCCGTAGAAATTTATGTTGCAGTGTATATATTTTATAAATATAATATTTTACCATTATTGTTTAATGAATGCACTTCTATAACAAATCTTTCCATCAAAAATTAAATTTCGATGTTTCTCATTTTAGAGCTCAATACTTTCATAAAATTTCAATAACTTAGAACTAAACAATCATATCTTTTCAGAAAGATTTCCTAAAGCTAATTTAATTTTTTATAGATTGTATTTTGTTTAATCAGCTAACTTTTTATGATAATCTGTTATTACTTTTAGATTTTTTCAGCCATAAAAAATTCATATAGGCCTATATTATATTATATTTTTTCAACCATTCCCTAATGGCTGGAAAAATTAAGTAAATAAATTATTATTATTATTATTATGATAAAGATTACTTCAATTAAAATCTATTTGATATTTAGTATTTTTTATAGCTTAAAATTTATCCAAAAGAAAGAGAACAAATATATTCAAATCTTATCAATAATTAATTGAAGATTATATATGATAAATTTTATTCAGATCTACTTATAAACATCTTAAAATAAATTCGTATCATGCCTTTAAATTATAATTGAATTTTGCAAAAATTATACTTTTTGAAAAATTCGATTATAATTCAGTCACGATATTATCAAAATAATAACTAAACTTATAATGTAATAATTATAAGCTTAACTTATTTTATTAATTAAAAATTAATAAAATAAGTTTGATTATAACTATAATGTAAGTATATTATAATCAAAGTTTTTTTTATTCATTTTTAATTATCAAACTTTCACATGATTTTTTATTCAGTTACAAAATAAATTTTAAAAATTATTGTATACATTCTATATATATATTTGCTATCAATAAATTTCAATAAATAGCTTTTTTCCCCATTCTTTTCGCTTCTTTTTATTCAAACCATTGCATGGTTAAGGCTAAAATTTATTTATCTATACTATTTTTACACAACATACATTTTTCAATATGCTTTACTCTTTTGTATTGCCAAGTCACTTCACTTTATTTTTAAATTTCACTTCTTTTTGAGGACATAAAGTATTTATAGTAAAGTTTTAAATTTTATAAAAGCAGGAAATTGCCTTTCTGCAGTTCTTTATATCATTCTTTATTTTGTCCAAAGACGGTTTATTTTTTATATTGACGAAAACTACTATCAATTAATTAAAATTTTTGGTTTTTAAGATAAATTTATCGATCTATTTAAATTTGTTACATATAAATTTAAATTAACACTATTAATTAAAGATTTTATTTCATGTAACTTTTTTAAATAAAATTCTTTCCATTGCAGGTTAATTGAAGGTATTCCGCATTAAATGCTAAATATTCTACATGATTTTTTATTTATAGGTTTACAGACTGATAAAAATATTAAACTTCATAAGTTAATCATATCGAATAATTTTATAAACTGTAGGATTTGTAGAAAAATGATTTCGAATCCCAGGTCTATAAAATAGAAAATTCTATATTTTTCAAGATATTTGCCAGTTTGCCTAAAGAATGATAGCACTGATAAATTTCCAGCACATGAAATGTCAATTTATTATAAACTTTTATAGTAACTTGACCTGATATGTCGATATTTTCTCATCCTACCATTGATTGGCCCAAAAAATATCTAGTGTCATCCTCTCGTTCCGATAAGGTTCTGAATCCTGCAACTCTCGAGACTAAGAAGTAAAAAATAAAATTAAATAAAAAAATTATTTTAAAAAAATATATATATAAAATTTATAAAAATGAACAAAAAGGAGAAAAATAAATTGATGTAGAATTATTATTAAAAAAAAAATTACATATGCCGATATTACACAACTTTTGTAAAGATAATTCTCACATTTATATGCATAAATATGAAAATGTCTCCAAAAAAATTTATTTTCTCTTTTATAATCTGTATATTTTTTGGATTTTTTCTTAATTTTGTTTTATACAGATAAAACAAAATTTTTGTGATAAAATTCATAATTTTTATAGCTCAAAATGCATTTTGTTTAACATGATAAATTATGTTTACATTTTTTATTACTTATACTGTATGTAAAATAAATGAATCTTAAGAATTTAAATATTAAATAATAATAATAACAGTAATAAATTTATAATTAAACATAATTATGAATGTCAAATCTAGAAAATTAAAGTTATGAATATATGAATCTTGCTTTAACCGTTTGATTCTTTCTACATTTATCTTATATGTAGGCATAATATTCTTGACTAAATCGATGCAAATGACACTTCAGTAGCATTCGAAGGTTTAAGAAAGAAGTTGAAGTCAAATTTTCAAGTCATTAGTAGTACAAAAATAAGACTAATTACATCACTGCACAAAGATGTAATATCGACTATTACAATTTTAAAACTTAGATTATTTTTCTGTTAATGGATAACAATTAAGTACGTCACCTAAAATACAAAGAAAAATTATATTTTTTTACTGATTATATCTTTATTTTCTGTAATTTTTGTAAAATTAATGGTATGTTAAAAGACGCGATGATAAAAAAAAATACAATATTGATTTTTTTATTATTGAAAAAATAATAACAGTTTTTAAAAGATGAAACAAAAAACAAGTAATGCTTTATCATTATAACGAACAAGGGGGAAAAAACAATACAATCCACGTAAAAAATAAGCTGAGAAAAATTTGTAAAAGTATGAAACTCGTTTAACTTGAAAGTAAATTTAGTTATTCCGAATACATTATTGCAAAAAATGACTGAGTTAGTGCAGTATAGTCGTCAACCGCCTTCAAGAAGAAAGTCGTGTTAAAGATGAAATACGTGGCAGGAAAGTATTCTAAAAAAGTTATTTTATTATATATAATATAATGCATTTTATTCTGTATTGAAATTTTACTACTGGATAGTATAGCGTCAAAAGATATTCGCCGTAATTTTGAATGATTGTTAAACTAAATGAAAGTTTAAAGTCATCATATATTATAAAGCAAAATTCTGCCAACCTAAGCTATAAGATTTTCGTGTCAATTTGTTAAAAAAGTTTTTTTTTGTTTATAAATAGACCGATTTGTTTCGAAATTCATTAATAATGTCTGAACGTCAAAAAAAAAAAAAAAGTCCAGATCAATAAATTCGAAACTTGTCTTGACGTCACGTTATTATTTTTCATGCCGTTTCATTTTGTTTTATTACTGTTTATATATTACGCTATTTTAAAGTTTTAAAAATCAATATTGTAACAATTTACAGTAAATGGACATTTCTAAAATGATCTAGGAACCTTGTCTTTTACAGATGCACCTGGGGGGCTTCAGAATTCTCGAAATGCTAAAGGCAAGAACTGTACTCTCCTCCTGATTGGTGAAAACTAACGGATTTGTCACAAATTCTCTCAAAGTTTTCTGGGGAATGACTCGTATATACCAGCTGTTTCGACGTTGATTTCGCCGCTTCTAGTTCTGCATTGTGTTAACTTAAGACTTCAAAAATTTTGTACAATCGGCAGTTTTTACGGTTAATCTAACTCTTCTTCTCGACTAAGTTTTTTTCAACATGGTTAAGAAATAAAGTTGTTTCTTAACAATGTAACAATACTGTTTCCTCATCAGATAAATATAGTTCTAAATTAAATCAATTGACATAGAAGTAATGCGATCATATATCATAAAAGCTCTACTATAAAAGTTGACTACATTCTTTTTAACCATTAATGTTATCAAAGAATATTTTTCTATCCAATTGACATTACCGTATAAAGATCATATAACTTTTTTATTATATCTTAAGAAGTTTTCTAGACATAATTCCTGGTAAACAATTTATTTTCTCAGATTCATCAATAACTTATTTTAGTGACCATACGTTATAAGCATTCTGATATGTAAAGAATTTTTTTTTTATTCTGAACAATAGTTTTTCAATAGTTCTTTCTATATAAAACAATAATTAATAATCCTTTTTAATCCATCAGTCGCATAAAATATGATCATTGTAAAAGTTTTCAGTCAAATAATGTAATAAAATTACTTAGTTAAAGTAAGTTTAAACAACTTTCTCAAATAAAAGTAAGTTATATTTTTTAATTATCCGGATTAATTCTTTTAATAATTCTTTCAAATATTTTTTCCTATTCAAGTTTACATTAGATTAAAAGCGAAAATAAAAGAAGTTATTGAAGAAAAGAGAACTTTTCTATTAATTTAAAAAAAAAAAAATTTAATTAGCGTAGAATATCTTATTTGAATGAGAAGTCAATATTCGCCATTTATTTTATCTGCAACTCGGTAGCTATTCATTTCTATTTCGTAATTAAAAATGATGAATACGTCCTTAGATATCATTCTTAATGAGGTTAATCTATTCATGATAATTATACAAAATATCTTCAATTTATGCATTGCTTGAAATTGCAATGTTCTGAATGAAATTATAAATTGACCCGAAACTCTTATGAATGAGAAAAATAAACACTCGGTATCATAGTTAATTTTCTTTTTTTTTTAAATTTTTGTTAAATATCTCATTTTTTTTTACATTCGACTTTTACTGTAAAATTCACATAAAAAACTTCCAAAACATTAAAACTTTTGGAAAATTTAATTTGGTGGATTAAACTCTTATTAAAAGTTTTAAAATCTATATAATATTGAATTTTATTTATTTATGGCTTTTAATATCTTTTACTTTCGTCAATAAACCGATTAATAATCTGCTAGGTCATTGATGTTCTTGACAGATTCTTAAAAGTATCGATCCACAGTACTTTTATAAAGTTAAGAGCAAATTTGGCCTTTAGTTATTTTTAAATTTAAACTTTGATATTTGCGCACTTGTTTCTGCATTTCCACTAAATGAAATTTACCATCCAGATAATTTTCGAAACCATAGAATTAGATTCTATGTAATTAAAAAAAATGTTTATATTTCAAAATTATTCTAAGGATAGATTCTGTTATAATTGAATTAAACAGATACTTTAAAAATATATTTAAAATTTGAATAATTATTATAACAATGACATGTGTTATTAATCCATAAATTAATATTTTTATATGAATTTTTGAATGATGTTTATATTTACTTTACATAATTTTTTTTTTCTATAAATAAACATGTTTATTCTTCGCTTGATTCATTTTAGATTCAACTGCACATTAGTGTGGGTAGTTTTAGTATTTTTGTTACGCTTCCTGTTTATCCGTTCGTATAAACAAACTACGCTCTGATAGAACTGTTTTGATGAAACTCGGTATTGAATATCAAAAACAGTTTTTATGATTCTCCTAAAAGTCATAAATTATAATACAATAACAGTTCATTTTTATTACTGTAATAGCTTTCAATTCTAGTAATAAATAAGTTATATTTTAAAAGGTTTCGTTATAAATAGCACACAGATATTGGATATGTTCAACTATTGATAATTTTCATGTTTAGATGAACATTTCTTAGTCATCTATAGGAATCTATTTATTACAATATTTTTTTTCTTAATAATAATATTTGTTTTTAAATTTTTTATATGTAATATAAATAATAAAACTTAAGAAATGAAAAATATTTTTTGCATATTAAAAAATTTATGCCGAATAACTTGATAATTTTATATAAACAATTTAATGTGTTGAATATATAATGGTATATTTTTATATAAGTATGAATAATTATTGAATATTTTTATAATATTTCAGCTGCCAAAAATACATAGAAAAATAATTTTTGTTCCTAGAAACATAAATTTTTTAAGTTCATTCTGCGGAAAAATTATATTTTTATTTTATATAAAACTTGTTTCATATTTAATTTTCATTATTTCACAAAATAATATTAAAATTATCTAAAATTGAAAAAAAATTTGCCTAAGGAAAATTAATTATCAAACATTTTAAAATAATCAGCATAGTAATTACTATAATAATAATAAATTAAATTTTTAAATAATTAACTTAGATCTTAAAAATTTTAGATGAAAAAATGTATCGAATAAAAATAATTAACAAATGGAAAGCTAAAAATTATTTTATGATAAAATAAATCGAGGGTGTTGATAAGAATTTTATTAAAAGGCGAAAAAAATCGATATAAAAAAAATATTAAGAACCAAAATATTAAGAAAAGAAATGTGTTCATTTTATCTCTTTCATCATAGAAATAGACGAAACAGGAATGAAGATAAGGGAAAAAAGGCTATCTATATAATGTACGTGACATACCGAAAAGAATTCCACTTCCAATCGCTGCAGACGTATATACAAGAAGTTCATTGATCACTTCTATTCCTTCAGATGGTCAGATGTACTGACCGTCTTGTATCTTATGTTCAGAAATCCTCTTGTGCTTTCATATCTTATAAAAAAACATAGAAGAAATAAAACCCTGTTGTCGATACTCACATATAATATATAACTGTACTAGTTTTATTTCTTAACTAAAGTGCAGAGAATCCATAGGAGGAAAGAAATCGAATTTTATAAAATGGAACACTCGGATAACAGACAGCAAAATAAAGTTTTGGTCTGGTGTACATAGAATTACTGATTACAACATGTTTTACTTCTTCTTTTAGAACGATCAGAATTCTAATAGCCGCTACTAGATAAACATCAACTTGGATTCTTCTTTTATTTTCCATGTTAAGAAACGTAAACTACAAAATGGGAAATTGTGTTTACATTGTAATTCCTTGCATTCTATCTTTATTTCATAGTAAATTTAATACTCGAAAATAAATTACTATTTTGAATTATAAAAATCTTCAATTCGTAACACTATCAAGAATATTCTTTTAAACGAAAATTGCTTTGTAAATATTTATGTAATCATAACTATTTATATCTTTAAAAATTGAATTATTTCATTGTTATAAAGATCACGTTACTAATCTTTTGTTGATAATATCAAAAAATATTCGTGAATATCATTTAAATAAAATTATTTTGTTTAGACTATATAACGTTATTAAATTTTCTTACAAACAAAAATTCAATTAATTAATCTTAAATTTGAATATATTAAAACGAGTGACCATACTTAATCCTAAACTCCAAAATTTAATTTATTACAATAGAGGGGGAAAAAATCTCTCTTTTACTGGATCAGATGCTTTCTATTGGAATGTAGATCAGTTAGATGCAAAGAAAGAAAACTCCTTGAAATCTAAACAGAGCATAATTAATACAAAACATATTATCGAAGCATCTAATAAATCCGCAAGGATACAAAATTCAGCAAAACGTCAATTAAAAGAAATTATGAAAAATAATTCAGTGCCATGTTTGTATGATGAATATTAAAAATATATAAAAAATATATTTGGTTAAATTTCTATTTTTCTTTTTTTTTTATAATACACGAACATTTTTAATTTTAAACTCTAATGAATTTTTTATTTGTTTTTATTTCTTCGTTTAAAGTACTAGAAAAATCTCATTAGTTTTTAAGTAAAATAAGTCATCTTTTGATAACAAAACTTCTTTGTAAAGCCGATTTTCTTATTTATGAATATATTTTTATCAATCGTTTGTTTCTTGCATACATTAAAATTTTGTAATCCTAGTTAACGAAGTTCTGCAAAGGTTTTTTTTTTAAATCTTTTAAAATACCTTTACTTTTCTTCATATAATGTAAATTAAATCCATTAAGTTGTATTGTTTTTTTTTTTTTTTTTTTAATAAAATAATAAAATATGAATTAGGTTTTTTCCTTTCTTTGTTATATCTTATTTTAGAAAAGATTTTTCTGGATGAAAATAATATTATGTAACTTAACTAAAATTTAAAATGTCAATACAAAAGTTACCGCTTAGTTAAGAGGATTTTAGTTTAATGAATATTGAAGTCTGTGCATTACATTATTACTAAATTATAATCTTCTTCATGTTTTTCTTTGTTTCTGTTTTGATAAAACATAAATAATATTTTACAAAACTATTATTTTTATAAAAAAAAAATCTATGAAAAAAAATTTTTAATCAACTATATGGAAACATACGTGATATTTCATTCTACTGTTAAGTCTTATGTTAGATGAAGATAAGAATACAGAAAACACACTGAAAAATGGCTGGAAAAGAACTAAATAGGATTATCCCATGTGTAAGGAGGAAGAAGAAGAGCAGACAATAAAATTAACAGCTTTATAGTTACTGAACAATGGTAACACCTGGTGACAGGTTCTTCTCCCAGATGATACACAGTAACATCGTATTATGCTCACACAACTTTATTGAACTTGACGGAAAAGAAAGTACAAAATGAGATTTTTGGAAACAAATCAGAATATGAACTTTTCAAGTAATGAGCAAACATATTTAATATTTTCTAAATTAAAAGAAAAAAATATTTAAATATTAATTTAAATTTAAGTATTTCTTATTAAAATTCATTGACTAGTTTTTTCTCTCGTTCTTTTAGTTTCACATTGCTTGTCATAGAGAATATAACAACGGTTATAAGGAGGTTATAAAAACCGAAATGACTACATACTAAATTAATGAATTATTCAAACATATCATTAATTATTCATTTCCAGAAGTATACTGCTACACACATATTTTTTTTTAATTTTATTTTTTCAACTTTTTAATAAAGAGATTGCCGAAATAAATTCAGTAATAATTTCAAATAAAATTCCATACAATTTTCAGCCATACTTAAAGAAAATTTAACTTCAAATAATTTGTTTTCTAAAAGAATAATAAAAATAAATTTTGAAAGTTTAACCATAAGCTTTGGATAAAAAAAAAATGCCCATTTATAATAATTTATGACATGATTTATGTTTCATAATCTTAAACTTATATCTTTCTTTCTATGTCATTTATGATCAAATTGATGTCTGTAAGCAATTGCACAATTTAGTTCTAGTACTACAAATTTTTCTCGCTAGTATTTTTATTATTACTGTTTTTTTTTCTTATTCTTTTATTCAATACAAAATTGAAAATCCTTTACAAATAAATAAGAATAATCCATTTATACAAAAGAACTGATGAATAGCTTGTTCTGAAGGGAATGAAACGAGGTTGGAAAGAAAAATGACGTCATTTACACTTTACCCATGATGGCTATATATTACGCAGTAAGGAAGGAAATTGATTACCACTTTTTCAATCGTTTTTTGGCTATCTTTGGGGACCAAGAACGTCCGAGTCTTCCTCTAGGGCTAAAGATGCCTTACTCGTCAACCTCGAAAAATAGGAAAAGAATAGAATTGACGAAGGATGCTAGAGATGTTTATCTGTCCTACCGAAGATTTCAAGCTGGCTTTCACTTTCTTCTCCAATATGATAAGTCTATTGGATGTTCAAAGTTATTACCCAAGAATAGATGTTTGTACAGAATGTTTTCTTTTTCAATAAAATTGAAAAAATTTTATTGAAAATATAGTTTCGAAATGTTTTCCTAAACTCTATTACTAGATTTAAAATATAAATTATTTTTAAGATAACTGTATTAAAAGTTTTGATTTTTATTTTAAATTAATTATTGTTAGTAAGTAATTTGTAAATAACTTGCATATAGCTTATACTACCCAAAAATATTTTTAAATATAAAAAAAACAGGAATTTTCGAATTATAAATTAATTTTCTTAATACAAAATGATAATAAAATTAATTTTTATCATTTACAGTTATTTATATAACATCATGAGAACAGTAAAGTTTAAATAAAGTTTTATTCATAATTATGCTAGAGGACAACTTTATTTTTGCACTAGTTGTTTGCAGCAAAACCATACAGTTATGCTGCAAACAACTATTGCAAATACTAACAAACTAATAACAATTATTAGGAAAACAATAGATCCAACAAGTTTTCCAAAAATTTGTTTTCCATAGACTCAAATTGAATGATTAAAACTTTGAAAAGACAGATTTTTCAATGCTTTGATCCATAATTTTCCTAATAATTGTTATTAGTTTTTAGCAACAGATATTCCAAAATTTTAAGAAATTACAAGATAATTAGAAGTCGATTTTAAAATCATAAAAGTTTGCTAAAATTTTAACTGAAAACGAAATTTAATTGAATTAAAGTTAGCGGTATATTGAATTTTTAATTGCTAAAATATTAGCGAAGTAAACTTTTTGAGAAAGAAGTAATTTCATTACATGATATTAAAATTAATAATAGCCATATATTTGAATAATTTGCGTAAATTATTTCTATCTCGTCTTAAATTCATTAAGAATTTTTCTTCGACGAATATCATGCATGAATTCTTTTTATGTTTACAGCGATATTAAGAAAATGAAATTTCAATTTTTTTTCTCCCTCTTTCTTTTTACGTATTACGTTCGCATGAATTCTATTGTCGACAGAAATTACGTTGTAGTTAGTTACAAAATACATTAAGTTGCGGTTTACCACTTACCCGAGTAACATTTATAAAAGAGCATCAATATTTTCTAATTAGTGTTACTTGTCTAATTTTGTGGAGATTTACTGGATGATTGTAAATTTTATTTGATTATATCATAATTAAAAATTTCTTCTTTATGAAAAATTAATGCTTTCAATTTCTTTTTTCTTTTTCTTGAATAATAAAATAATAATTTTTTATACTTTTGGACTTTTTTTGTTTTATGATATGAGCAAAGTGAAAATTTTCAAATATTTGCATGATACATAAACTAAATTTCTTTTCTATCAGATTATTTACTAACATTATAAATATTTATCTCATATTTATCTTATATTTATCTCTTTGTTGCTCTCATCTTTTGATTAAAAAAAACAATTAGATCGTATTTTTGTTTGATAATTATTTAGCTTCTTCCTCTACGTATTTTAAATTATGACCTATTTAAAAGTAAGGAAATGGAAATGTATTAAGAGAATTTATTGTTAAAGCTGTCTTTTCTACAAAATAACAATAATAATATCAGCAGTAGTTTCTCAAATTTCTTTCTTTATCGATCCAAATAGATTTTCTGTCAAAATGGATAAATTGGTATCTTAATCTTGATGCTAGAGTTTCTCGTTTTTAAGAATACTTTGAGCAACATAGCCCTATATAAAAGTGTGGAATTATTTAAACAATAATTCAATATATCATACGAATGGTGTTGTTACTCTTGTGTAATATATTTTTATATAAGAACTACTTTAAATAAAATAAAAATATTTGTTTTGGATATTTAAAAATTATGCACATCTCAAGTATTTTTGTGATGATAAAAATAAATTTTTGCTTAATTCTATTTTTATCAAGAGAACGAAATGAATAAATGGAGAGCAGTCATTTAAATCACTGAAAACATTTTCAGTGATTTAAAAGACTGATCTCCATTCAAAATTTTTTAATAATTGAACAAAATAATGATATGGAATGATGTGTTTGATATGCATTTTATGGAAAAGAAACGTTTAGAATAAGCTCACAATAAAATAAAATTATAAATAAATTTCGTACAAACAGAAAAAAATTTGCTTAAAATGGAATTTACATTTTTTTCTACATGCATTTTCAATAATGAAAATAATATTTTTATCGTTTAAAATACATATTTTTTATTCAAAAAATTAGGAATAAAAATGAAAAAATTATTAGAAAAATTATTTTTGCCTTAACAAAAGAGTACATATCTCACGAATTTTTCAGACGTTTAAATAAGAAAAAAAAAAATAATTAAAAATTTTATGAAGTAAACTTTCTACGCTTAGCGCATTAAAGAAGATATTCAAGACATTAAACTTCCTTAAATCTAATATCCACATTTCCTATTAAATGCCGATATGATCGTTAAACGTGAATGTTTTTGAAAGGTATGATAAACAATGATCTTTTCTTTTATAATGATTCGGAATATCGATTATTTTTCTGCAAAAATTTGAATATATTGTCTTTTCCAGATAAATTCTTTCTGATCATCAAATGACTGATTGTTGTCGGTTGATTATACGTTGGAAGCAGATTTTATTTTTCTCAGATCATCTTTAATTCCTATATCGGCATGATCAATCACTTTCGCTGCCAAGATTAATAAAGCTTCAAGATTGGAACATATTTGGAAGAGTTGTGATTACATTTTGTAACGAAGCTGTTCGGAACTGGTAGATAATATGGGTCAGATAAGATACAGGACAGATGAAAGTTGCCAGTAATTGATGGTATACATTGTACCAAACCAGTCGAGTTGGCAGAGAATCAAGAAATTTGCTTTTATAAATGACTATTCTAGACAATTCCAAATCTCAGGTTATATAGCTTTCGAAAATAAAACGTGCACGTTGTTATTTTTCTTTTTCTTTTTTCTTTCTTTCCTTTAAATAAAAGAAAAACTCTTATATTAACTTTTTTTTCAAATCGAATAAAATACGATGCAATATTTAATAGAATGCATTTATATATTTTTATTTATTTATTTATTATTATTTTTAAAAGGATACTTTTAAATTTATATTCTTAAAATAAATATTTTAGTTTAGTTTTCCTATCAACAAATATTTTTTTAAGGTTATATATATACGATTAGAATAAAATCTTTTGAATTTATTCATAAATATTCTATTTTATATTCATCCAAACAAAAATAAATAATATTTTTTAAGTAAAATATTTAATATTGAACACACAAGTATTTTTAGCGCAAAAATATTGGAAAAATAATTTATAATACAAAATGCGGATATAATCTCTTTAAAATGCAGTATAATCTAATTTTGTTTGGTTTAACATCCAAAAAATAATAATAATTTATAATAGTTGTTATAATAAATAGCTCAAAAACATTATTAAAATCTACCTTTGATCACTAATAAACGCCACATATTTTATTATTTCCTCATGTTTGAATTTTAGAATTTATATATGATTTTACGTTTATTTTCTCAGCTTTAAATAACATAATTACCATGTTAGCATCCATAGTTTATGACGTTACATAAATAATATTAAAATTTCTGCAAAAATCGGACTTTTTTTATTGTAAAAGTTGAATAATAATATCGTTTTAATAATATTAATAATAATAAACGGCGCAATAAATTTGTGTTAAATAAATATTTAGATTATTTGGAATAACTATGCTGTTCATAGGAATCATTGAAACGTTAAAAATATATAAAAAAATAGTTATATTTGCAAAAGTTAAACTTTCAAATCGATAATATATTTTGCATAGATGATAATTCTAGATATTAAATTCACCTGTAAACTATTTGTAGTTTTTTATTACAGTTTAAGATTTTATAAAACCATAAATTATTTAAAAAGCTAATATGAAAGTATTAGTATTATTTTTAAAACTAAAACAATAAAACTTTTCGATTTAAAAATTAAATTAATAATAAAATTATTAAAATGAGAAAATTCTATTTTAGACTTTTTTTTTTATTTTTATTTTTAAAATTTAAAATTATTCAAATCCTGGTAACAGTTTAAAAGTGCTAAAAATAGGCAGAATCAAATTAACCATTCAAAATTTCTTATCAGTTGAATGGCTACGATAAGAAAATATATAAAATTGATTTTTTTAAAAGAAATTTTGCTTTATTTAAAAGTCATACGACGAGTTTTGATAATAATATATTAGTAAATTTAATAAATAATTATTCATTTTTTTTTTCTTCAAGTGATAAGACTTAATTAAAATTTTTATGCAGTCTAAATGAATTTTTAAATATATAATTAAATTATAGTAAAATAATAGTAGTGTAATTACTTTTAATCTTCTAGTTTTTGTTATCTCTAGAGTTTTAATTTCACTTCAGGAAACAATAAAAACTTCACCTCTCTCTCCATTTAAGTTTATATTTTATTAAAAGAAAACTTTTTTTTTCTAATTGTTTAGCTGCTAAATAACAGAAAAAATTTTTGTTTCAATTAAATTTTACATCTGTACTATATCCGTTTAATTAATCTAAGAAAAATACTTTAAACGCAACTCTAAAGAAAGAAAAACCTGAAGTTATTTTCTTTTCTTCGTATCAAATGTTTCTGTACTCAACCAAATTGAATTTTTTCTTCTTTTTTTATATTTTATAAACGAAACAATTCATGTTTTATATCCACATATACAATATATATATATATTGTATAGATAAACATATATTGCAAGAAAATAGATTACAAAAACTTTGTATGAAAAATAAATATGTAGAAATGCATTCGCATTCTAAAGACATTTTTTTTTCTTAAACCGAATGCGGATTTTTTTATTATTAACTACAGCTTTTGTTGAAATACAGATCAGTATAAATATGGATCTAAAAAACGGAAAGAAAAACCTCATCTATCTATGAATTAAACAGACAAACATTAAAATATTCTGCATTAGATATTCTATTATGTGTCTACACCTAATCAATATATGAAGTCAGCTATTTGCATAACTTTCTGTATCAACGAATAAATTAATAATAAACTATTTCCGATAATTTTTATCGTTGAAAAACTACCCTCATTTTTCAAATATCAACACGCATAAAAATATGATAATATATTAAAATATTAAGTATTTTTGTAAATATTCTTTTTTTAATTATTTAGCTGAGGTGAAGTTGTTTTGATGGAAAGAATATGTTCATTAATAATTACAGATAAGCGTGTTATTACGAAATTTATTCGAATAAATCAAGTTTGTTAAATAAGAGAAAATTTTCGACTAAATCAATTTGTTTTATTTACATAATCATCTAAATTTGCAACAATTTTATTGGATTTTGGATAAGTACATTCGTTACTAGTCATGTAGTCACGAAGTATAGATAGCTAACGAAAATAGGAAATTTGATATTCTGAATCTTAGATACCGATTTTCCATAAAGGTAAATAACTTCAAAAAAAAAAAAAAAAAAACTCTGTAGCAGAACTACATCTGTATGCAATGACTTTATAGCTCTAGTTATACGTTAGCCTTTACTATTTATACCAATGTAGTTTTTATGGTAAAAAAAAAGAACTGATATCACTGCGACAACCAGTAATGATCGGAAGTACTTATTGGTAAACGTATAATGCAGTCTTGGAATGTGAAAGTCGATGTGATATTTGTTAAATGGATCATAAAATAAAGAATAACATACTGGATAAGATAAAATAGAATGACCATATTTAGGATGTGGTACACAAATTAGAATAAATATAAGATCTAACATAATGCTTTGATCTACAGAACATGATGATAAAACTTTAATATTTGACTATCAAAAGTATGATTGAAATAAAAAATAAAACATTACCAAGTGATTGTGAATATCATAAATGTTTCATTTAAAATTATCCTATGAATAAAATTATACGATAACTTTAAGAAAAAATTCTTTATTTATCTTGTGAAAATTGAAATCAGTAATTCTGTTATATCAAAAGAAATTTTTTTTTTATAGATTCAAATAAAATAGCTAATTAAATTCAACATTTCAGTAAAGAATTTAATTAAGAGAAATATTCTTTAAAGTTTATTGAGCACGAAAAATTAAATAAATTTAATTATTTAATGAATGCACAGACTGAATTATTTGTTGTAATTACATAGTATGTTATTGTAAAAACGTTTATAAAATTTCAGATGGTAAATAATGAAAGGTTGGATGATTAAACTTTGCAGATAGCTTATAGTTCAATATATTATTGAAAAATGCAAAACGGAATGTAAAATAAATATATATCTATATGAAGATATTAAATAATAATAATAAAGATACTAAAAAATATCAGATATTCAGTCATCTTTCTCGCTCTCTCTCTCTCTCTCTCTTACTAGAATATTATTAATAAAATCATTTAAAAATCCTTTAATAATCATTGAGAAATGAAGTTTATAAATTATAATTTTTTATTTTCTGCTGATGGCTGAGCGAATACTTATGATAATATTGTCGAATCAAAACAAATTCCAAGATCATCTCGATGATCTTGGAATTAGACATAATGCATCTCATGCATAGTTTTATTTATATATTATTTTTGTAGAGAAGTAAAACATTGCACCAAAACTAATAATATTTTGGCAGGGATAGGCCTATATTAAAATCTTGACATTAACATAAAATATACTTGAATATTTTTAATTTTTATTGTTTGGTTTTTGAATTTCATGCGTTATCATTCTATCCATCCCTAACATTTATGGGATCGACTTATTATCATATTTTTCTGGCATAATTCTTAAATAATTTAATAGATTAATTAAAATTATATTAAGAATTATGCCGGAAAATGTGATAATGAGTAATTTCACTTGGAATAGACATAATTCAATTACTTAAACCGAAAAATATTTATAATAAGAGAACAGGAAAAAACTAAAAATAATATACAAAAAAGAAGAAGAAAAAATAAAACTGATAACTGTTCTGATATTTGGAACTTAAAAATAAAATTATTAAAGAAAAATGAAATTAACGATAACTAAATAATTTCCGTTGGCAAAAAAAGAATATAAATAGCATTTTTTTATATAAAATAATTTTTCATAAAGATTTTAAAAAATTATCGATTGCAATTGAAAAATCTTTATAATAATCTTTCATCAGTTTAATATATAGAATATCATGTTTTAAATATTTAAACTTAGAGAAAAATGGAAATAAGTCCTCTGAAAGTAATTCAATTATCGATAACTTTTTATTATATTAATTTAATGAACTGTATGAATTGAAATTATTACAATTAAATAATGCTCATCACTGATTAGTTAATCTGAGATAAAAATCATTCAAACTAATAAAAAAAATGAAAGACACTGCAATGGAAAAGCAACAATTCGGATTTCATTGGGATTCGTCAAATTAAGCAATGAAGTGATTTTTTACAATGCGATTCTATATCGATTCTTCTAGCGAAAATAATAGGTAAGAATTAACAAAACTCAGAATGAACGATAACCATAAATTTACTGAGATGTTTCTTTAAAAATAAAAATTCTTAAAATAAATATATGCGTTGGATTAATCCATGAGAAACTATGAAACTATGCGCTGATTTATATATATTCATAAATTATCGTGTATATATATGACAATGACATAGTTTTGCAGGATAAACAATAAAATTTTTGGCATATTAAATAATATTTTTAACGAATTCAAATACTCTGAAATTTCATTATAATAATGAATTTATCGGAAAGAAATAATTCTTATATCAATAGTAAATATAACTAACAATTATTTAATTGACTATATTCATACCATTTTCAAATTATTATGTTTGCATGTCATATAATAATTGACTAATGATTTGTTCATCATTGAAAGCAATGGCTCTATATGAGATTATGATAATTGTAACTTGTACTGATATACTACCAATATGATTTTAGTCAATCAATCATTCTT